>VZUA01063289.1:49462-60670 GCA_013401035.1 Horornis vulcanius | reverse complement strand
TTTTTTTTTTTTTTTTTTTCCCCTTCGGAGAGCTGGTTTATTTCCAGAAACGGGACTGGGTGGCTCCTTTCCAAATATTCTCTGTTTTGCGTTTCCTCCTCAACGCTGGCTGCAGCCCCCCTCCATGTGCGGACCTCCTCCCGGGCTCCCCTGCCATCCCCGGGGGCCTGGCCCCGCCGGCACCGCTAACCGGCACTGGCCGGAGCTCCAGACACGGGAGGCAAGTGCGGCAGGGAGAGATGGGGAGTCCGAAGGGCTGTGTGTAAGTCTCTGGCAGCGTTGCATCAGGAGGCTTTGGTTTTATGGTTGGCTGAAACCCCTTGGTTTCAAATTTGATGTCCTCGATAGAGGAGCTGCGTTGGATTGCTGCAATTATTTACCTCTTTACATTTCTTCATAAGGAGAAAAACTTTAGGAATCAATAGGTGTGGCTGTGTTTTCAGATACCGATTTTTTTTGAGTGTTACTAGTTTTAATGGTATTAAAATCAATGAAGCCCCATATATCTGCAGTGTCCTGTCTCTCGTGAAAATGTTTGCCATATGTCAGGTTCCTTGGGCCTCGCTTGTGTAATTATTCCTAACTCTGCCCTTCCTGCTTGTCATACACACAGAGAGGACTTTAAAAAGTGCAAGACCGAAGGGACTTTTTCTCACAAATAGTTAAAAACTGCTCCAAATTGTAAGTCCTGAACCAGGGCTTGTTAAAATAAGTCACTGTCCTCTTGGTTTTCCCACCACCGTACCCAGCTTCTACATTGGGTGTCTTCAGCTAGGGAATGGCACAGTCATGGGGAGAATTTAGGGCCTGAGGAGAATTAGGGAAGGAGATTATCTCTGGTTGCTTTTTGAAGCAAGTCCAGCAAGTGAATGGATTTTTTTTACCAAATGACAACTATTTGGGTGCCCGCAGGAGATGTGTTGGCTGGAGTATTTGATGCCTCCACGGGGAGAATTGCTATCACATTTCACTCCTGGTGGCAACCCAACAGAGGACAGATCAGGTTTCCTTTCCATTCACTTCCAAGGAGAAACATCTCTCCAACACAGGGATGTTGACAGGAACTCAATGGCAATTGGCATTACTATAAATATATTACTGACGGAGGATTTAGTTTAGGAAATTAGTATCAATCTCACATCAGTTTCAAATGCAAAACCTGTTTAAAAAGCAATACGTCTGAAATCCAGGCTGCAGCTGAACTGGAATCTCTGCATAGTCCCATGTTAATTTCCTGCTCCATGAAATAGCTTGGCTGGTATTTCCTGGTTGCTAATAATTTTGAAAAAGTTTCTAAGCTCAGCCATGTGAGGATCTGTTTGAAATGGAAGCTTGTGTCCTGCCCATATGTGTCTTTATCTGTATTCTGAAAAAATTTGGCCTCCCCATTGCTATCCTTACTCAAACCTCCCACTAAAAGACAAAGACAGTAAGAACTGTGGGATCAGCTCCTTGTAGTTTCTTTCATGTAGGTCTGAAAAGCAGCTCTGACTGCTTAAATACCATAATTCCTGTAATGGGAATTGAGGCATGGTCAGTTTCTCTTGCTCAAATGTAAAACTGCCTATTTACATGTATTTCACCTATTGAAGTTTTGTCCTCTATGGAATACATTTCCTGAATTTATACAAATTTAATTATTCTTGATCAAATTAAATTGCATACTCTACTTATTAAGGGGTGAAATTTATGCATGCTCATGCATCTCCCTACTGTAATAAAATGTTTGCACCTTGTTCAATGTCTGCTAATGACAGGCCATTTATAAATGAATTCAAATATAAAAAGGATGACTTAGGCTTAAGGAAAATACAAAAAAATGTATTTACAGATACCATTGGTTTAAATATTTATGTGTATGCATTTTTCGTTTGAGTTTGATGTTTATTCTACTTAACCTTCTCGGATTATATTAAGTATATTAATTTTAAGTTGAAATTCCTATTGACTTCAAATCTAAAAAAGGTGTGATTTAGACATCCAGAGTTTGTCCCTTTGTAAAGATTTTCTATCCAGTAAATGCCTGTAAAAATATAATCTGGAGGTGAGACAGTTGCTTGAAATTGGAAATCTGTTTTTCAACAGGACTTCCTAAATCTAAAGAAATGGGAACTGGGCCCTTACACTGACTCTGGGGGTGCATTTGTAGCTGGTGGGATCACTAAGGAGGTTTTCATAGGAACAGTCAACATTTAGGATAAAATACTCTGAGTCTAGGTTGCAGATGAATAAATGAAGTGATTGTGGGGAAATTAAACTTAATATTCACAGATCTTTGCCAAACGTGCCTCTAAACAGTGAGTCCTGCTGGAGCATGTTTCACTCAGTCAAGGATGATCAGGATGATCTTGTTGCTTGGGGAGCAGTTAGTTGTTTCTATACCTAGTTCTGGTTTAGATGGCTTTTGTGATTTTGGACACAATATTAATTACCTATGCATTCCCTTCCTGCTTGCTAGAAATTGCAGGCAATGTCTGAACGTTGCACAAGTGTGCTGTTGGCTCTTTCGTTTGTTCTTCGCATTTCAGTGAATGATAGCTTTTCAAAGATAAATTACTAAACAAATCACTGAGTAACAAAACATTGAACGATCATAAAACTTTACCATCTCTGTTGCGAAAAAAATTGCTGAGATTTAGCACGAGGCTTGATGTACAACTAATGTATCCAAGAGCTATTTGCCACTATAGAGAAAGAGTGTATATGTGTATACAGTTGAAGAACAGTTTACCTGGAAATAAACTTTGTAGGGCTGCACCCAAGTTTAGTTCAGAAAGATCCCCATTCTTGCACAGAGTGTGCTTCTGTTATCACAGAAAATTGAGCTGGGAAGAAAACCTTTTTGTTGGAGATCATATAATAAAGTGCTTCAGACTGGCTATTACAAAAAAATATTTATTGTGTTCTTGAAGTGGATCCATACAGTAGATCCACCCAGAAGTACTGAAAATAATAATTGAAAAAGGAACTGATTGTGTTTGGCACCATGATGGACTGAACACACAGCAAGCAAAATGTAATCAATGTATTCTTTTTAATACACTCTGCAGCGAAGATAAATAGCATGTGAATAATTAACAAAGTTTTTATCCAAAACAGGAGCACAGTGACTCCGAAGAACTTTTTGAGGCCAAAACCTCAAAAATCGTTAAGTGAAAGACATTTAATGGATACATGGGATGCAGGTTTGGTGTATTTGTAGCATAGGTTGTTAGAAGCATTCACATTAAATAGTAGCAAGGAAAGTAAACAATTGCTGGTGAAACTGTGTCGAGAAGTCAGAATAATAATAATATCTGTAGTAATATTCAATGCAGAAGCCAGATTAATAACACCTTCTGCAGTAAAATTCAATGACTAGTTTAGGTACCATACTGTGGTGAACATAATCAACATTTTTATAGTTTTTGAGTTAATATTGAACAGTTATGTGGTTCAAATGACAATAGGTAGCACACAGTTGTTGGCAGAAATTGATAGTCTAATTTTAATGTATGTATTTTGTCTTTTCACTCTGACATGTGCTTATTTGACTTTTAACTGGAAACAGCATGAGAAATTACATTGAACAAGTTCAGCGCTTGCATATGGTAGGCACTGTCTTGGAAATTACGTGGCTTAATCTTTTGGTGGCAGTAAAATGAACCTGGACCTATCAGACAGTAGATTCAAACCAAGGTTAAACATTTTAATTCCATTGGAATTTTTTGGCTGTTGCTCGAGGACAGTGGTACAAACAAACTGTAATCCTCTATGGAAAACGTTGTTCTAAGGAGATTCCTGAAAGGCCTGTATTTCACTGAGCTGAAAGAGGAATCGACTTTGCTTTTCACTGAAATTCATTTTGTCATCCATGGTATTTTGTGTATGGCTTTGTCATCTGGAAAGATAAGAACATAGTGAGGATACAGAATGTGCAGGATTTGTGCCTTAGCTGTTGAACATGTTGTTGAGCATACATCTCTGGATATTAGGTGGTGTAAGAAAAAAACGCAAGACATAGGCAAATCTTTGGGTTTGATCCTTCCCCTAATCTGTCCTCTCAGTTTTCAGCTGTCACTGGACTGTGAAGTTGGAGCTTGTATTCAGGTCACTGTGTGTAGTAGCTTCTGAAAGAGCTACGCAACTTCAGTTATCAAACAGCATTTCTATTTTGGGCATCAAAAAACTTTGCATGGCAGCGAACTCTACATAACCATGTGCTGTGTGGAAAGGATGTGGAGGGGTTTGCACTTTCTGTGTGTACTCCTTGGTCCTTCGGTTGAAAAACAGAGGCTAACACTGCTATTCCTGCCCTGTGTTTGTGATTACTGATTATGGAGAGCTTTTCAGGTAAAAAGCACTTCTTTCATGGTGACTTCTGCTTCCTTGAACTGTCCTGAAATCCTGGACAGTTCTATCATCTTGGTTCCTGTGCAGTATATCTTGCCTTTGCTGAGGCTGTAGGGCATCTGTGGCTTAGGAGGACAAAAATGAGGCAGCAGCTGACACAACCCTTTCCATATGCTGCTTTTGTCCAGCTAAACGAAGTTAATTTCTATGGATTTTCTAGGCCTATGGGATAAGGAAGTATCTCCTGAAAAGGGCATGTTTTCACAATGTCCTTTCTCTTGAGGGAAGAAGTGGACTATCACTCCCTTGAAGAAGCTTTTAAAGAATTAAGCTCTAGTGTGACTGAAAACTAGAATTCCGTACTATTGTTGAGCAGTTTGAACAGAAGAGACAGCTTGCGTACAAAAGCAGACTTCTGTTTGCATATAAATCTCTTGCTTCTCACCAATGCTAGCAAAGGAAATATACAGGAATTTCATTGCCCTCTAATGAAGTTTGAGACGAAAATGCTAATTTAAAGAAGGCAAGTTTGCCAGACTTGTTACTGTTTCAGTAAATGTATTTCTAAGCACGTCCCACTTCAGTCAAACAAAGTGTCCAGATTAAACAGTTCCCAGTTCATGCTTCTCGTTAGAGAAGTGTACTGTGGAGCACTACCATTGCTCAGTAGTTTCTACACATATCACACTTTGCTGTAAAGTTACATTTATTGACATTGAATAAGATGAAGAGGAACTACCAGTGCAAAACATAGTGGAAAATACATGAAAAAAAATAATATGTGGAAAAAGTATAAATCAGGGAAACGCCTAAAAATCAGTTAAATCATCAATACAGTAGTATCTTATAGAGTAACCTATCAGGAATATCTTAATGAGGATTAAATTAATAGTAGTCCCTATTAATTTGTAGCACTAATGACACAAAGAGCCACTTTACAGTTCTTTTCTTGGGACTGGAAATTGCAAGTCAAACCCAGACAGCTAATAGTTCCTGAGAAACTGAAAGTAAATATGATGTAGGCAGATTATCCCACTAGGAAATCAACCCAAGATCTCAGATGTGAACTCCTTTAGGATGTCTTAAATTTTGTGGCCTGTACTCTCACTAAAATCCATCTTTTAAAGTAGCATTAACAAGTGGATTAAAATTTGTAAAGCTTTGCACCCATGAGAGAGTTTTTCCTAGTCACTTGCTTTATTAAATCCTTTTTTTTGTGTGTGTGTGTTTTTCCCCATGTGAAGGAGACTTTCTGCCTCAAAAATCTGGTTACACAGAGTTTCATAACCAACATTTGCTAGTCTCTCAGCTTTACTCAGACGTTTATTATTTCTATGAATAATGACCTTGATCCATCCCAAAAGCTGTGATCTCCATTATAGCGTCTCACATCTCTTTGAGTTTTTTCACCTTTTCCTTGTGCAAGCATCTCACCTTTTTACTTTGGATAAGGTCTTTGAGGAAAATTAGCCCTTAATTGTATTTCTTTCAGATATTTTTAAGTCCTCTCCACCACTTTAAATAATTAGCTGGTGACCATGAGCAGAACAACTGCACAGGCTTATTTTATTAATGGTATAATAGGCATTTAGGATGGATGAAGGGTAGGCTGATGGACTAGCCTTTTTTTTTAATTGGACATGAGCTGTATACATTGTTGTTTTCCCACTTGCTGATAATTTACAGTAGCAGAATAATAGCAGAAGTAAAGAAATGCAGAGGCCTTAAAGCAACTTTGATTGATTAGGAAAAGACAGTAAAATCAGCAAGAGGACTTAGAAGACCTAAGAACAAATGTTATCCTTTTCATTTGTTTTGAGGATCATTTGAGGATAATACTTGCTTGAAGATAAAATGGTTTGTGTGAGATTCTGCTGTTAAAGCAGGATTCCTCAGCATCCAGGGAAATTTTCTGGATATTATTGCTGAGCATTTCTTATTTGTGTTGGTAAGGAGTTGTTTCCATCTTTGTGGAAGCTTTGTCTGTTCACTTAGGTGCTATGTATCTCCTTGAAGCTTGTGGCCATGGCACCCTGCAGAAGAGATCCCAGAGAGCTGCAATACCTGTGTGGATGCAAGGCATGCCCCCTATGTCCATACTCTCAGCAGGGTACAGACAGAGTAAACCTGTGGTTTGGATCTTGCTCACTTTTGATTCACTTTGTTCGCCTTTGAGCTCACTTTTGATAGACTAATTGTAGAGACATAATTGTAGGAGGGGATTGTAACCTCCCACTTCAGTGCAACATGCTCCAGGGTTTCTGCTGACCAGGGATATTAGTAGCAGTGCCAGTGACTGTGTGTTACTAAACCCTGTGTTCCCTGTGTTGGGCTCTGGCTATATGCACAAAGTCTTGAAACATGGCAGAGATGAGTTCTCTTACCTGTGCCACTTGAAGCATTGCATCTTCCATGGAACATGGTATCTGAAAGCAGTACAGTATTATTTTACAGCAAAAAAAGTCATTATGTAGTGTTTGTATGGAAGAACCACATTTTTTGAAGGTTAACTTGTTTTAAAACTGGACTTCAAACTCGGAATGTTTGTGGAATAGTGAAAACATAAGAGAAAAAACTTGTCATTTCCTATGTAATACATATCTTGGTAAAATCAATTAGTTTACTCACGGTAGGAGAAATTTCCGCCACAGTAAGATATTCTCTCCTGACTGAAAGTTTTCTGTGAAAGCATGTCTTTGAAGACATTGGCTTTTTTGCACTTCAACATCATGGATGTTGATTTTGACCACTTCCATACACCACTGATGAAAACACTCTCTAAGGGGTTCCTCAGGATAGTTACATAAATATGGTGCTCTCATTAAAAAAAAAGTCTTTAAGCAAAATGAGAAAAAAAATTATTGAACGTAAGTATATGAAGGTGAATATCATGGTAGTTTTAACTGTAGGGTTACTAAGTTTCTCTTAGATACTGGATGAGAATGATTTTATTCCATTTGTGCCAGCTGCAATTGAATGAAAGTGGAAGTTGAAGTTTTGGATCTCATAACTAAAGCAGAAATATGCTGTACATTGTGCAGTCTGGGTTAAAATCTTTTTAAAAAGTACCAGGAGTAACAGCAAAACAGGGGTTTTTTATATTTTCTGGAGCTCCTTTTCCTTGGATTTCAGTGTCTGTCTGGAGTAACTATAGTCTTGGTTGGAGACCAGAAAGAACACCTGCTAATAGATTTAAGACAGAAGATGAGGAGAAGATAAATACTAAACCCTTGTAGTCATATATGTAGGTTAAGAATTTGGGGGTGGAACTTGCTGAAGTTAGATCAAAAGTAAGTCAGAATGTGATGTTAGTACATTTAGGTGAGTTTTTATCAGGGGCTATGTGGATGATCCATGAATAGTGTGGGATGTTCTCTCTCCTACTTATTCTCAAAGGGAGATGAAAACCCAGAATGACAAAAGAAATTATGTAGTAAGTTCTAAAGGGATTAAAGGGGCCTGTAGTTACTTAGAAAGGTTAGTGATAGAGAGTCCTACAGGCAAGCAGAATTTAGAAATTGTTGAAGCTATTTATCAATTGAGGAGCAAAAAGATCTGAAATTTAAGGACATTTTCATGGAAAACATCTATTTCTAGAAGTGTTTTTTTCCCAAGGACATATAAGAGAGTTCTATTTGGGAGACTAGCTTCTCTCAATTCATTCCGTTTATAGCTATCTTGCTAAAGGTGAGATATCCTTGTAAACATTGCTTTGCTATTATACATGAAGGTGCTCGCACACTCCCCTGAGTCTACCAGCTGTCACTGCACAGCTCTGAAATAGTGGCCTCCAGGGTGACCTTAGGCTGAGTGTCCAGGGCCTCCTGCCTTCCTGTTGTCACGTGGATGCCCTGAGAGCCTCCTGTCTGGCAACCCCCGATGCTTTGGATCTGCATGGATGTGTGGAGTCCTGTGTGTGCTGCAGCTGCCTGGGCTAACGCCTGCTGGCTCACCTGCTGCAGAGATGATGGCACAGGAGTCAGCTCCTGAGGGTGGCCCTCAAGCTAAACTGAAACAGCCTGTGTAGTTGCCACAGCAACTGCTGGGAAGAGGAAACGTATTATCCCCCTCCAAACTGTTTTACAGTGCAACTTTTAAAATGCAACTTTTAAAATATGTACTTCCACAGATCTCAAGCTGTGTAAATCTTTGTGCAAGACAGCATGTCCTGGGTGGTACAAACTGTAGAAGAAGGCACTTGTAGGTTCGGTATTAATTTGCATTTTTCTTCCAATAGCTTATTAAGTTCACAGTCAAACAGGTCAGGAGTGTTGGGTGCCATTCAGTCCTTGTAGATGACCACAAATCTGCATCAAGAAGCCTACATGGGAGATCTTCAAGTAACTTCAAAGAGAAAACCCATCTCTTCTTTTCATCAACAGATGGCAAATCAGAATTGTGAGTAAGAACTGTCCACCTTCAGTTTGGCATTGCTATCATTCTCCCACCTGAAACTCCTCCTAGTTGTGCAGGAACACAAGACTGAATTTATATTGCTTAATTAAAAAGGGCCAGGGATTGATCCAAGTCCAAATGTCTCTGGCTGGCTCATGTCCTCACCACTTACAGTTACCACCCTCCCTGGCAGATTAGCTTGAAGAGAGCTCGCTGAGGTGGTTCCTGGGCCTTAAGGAAGAGTGTGGCTGGCTAGGGCTCTAGTACTTCTTTAATTTAACAATCTGAACACAGGCAAAGAGGATCAGAAAAAGCCTTCCTTACTCCCAGTAAGAAAAGTTAAGTCAAGCTCTGCTTGTAGGGTGGTTTACATGTGCCCCCATCTGCAGAGAGGAACCTGGACTAATAACAGCATAACACCATCCTGGACCAGGTAAGGGCTTCTTAGAGCTTCAATAAAGTGGATGAATCCCAGCTTCAACCTTAGAAGAGGGAGTACCTAAAAAGGGGGCTTCCTATGGGACCTTGCTTAACCTTGTGCAAAGCTGGTGAAGGAAAGAGAGCAGAGTGTACCTGCTTCTGAGCGAGTCTGGCAGCTGAACAGCAGAGACCTGAGTCTGCAGGGAATGAATCATAACGAGTTTCTGAGGAGGATGAACCAGACAGGAAGGAAAACTCAATCTTGCTGGTGAAAGGAACATATCTCCTCTTTTTTCTCTCTTTCCTAAGAAGATGGAGTTCCAAGGTATGGAAGACCTAAAGGATAGGAGATTTCCTCCTTCTCTGAATAAAATATTTTTGCTTCTGCTTCATTGTCTTCAATTTCCTTTCCTTCTCACTGACCTAATTTGGGATCATTCCTTCATTTGTGTGAGCATGTGCAACAAAACTTTTCAGCACTGTCAGTCATCTCAGTAACCTGTTGCCTTACTGCACACCTACTTTCTATTTTCTGAGCTACATGGGCATCAACCTGAATTGTTGATGCATGTACTTCTTGATCTTCCTTTAATTAAAGGATATGTATTTTTCCCTACATGGCCACCAGTTGCTCTCTTCCCTTATATAGTTGTGAGGAGATGAGTAAAGAAATAGTTTTTTTTCTGATTATTGATGCTTTAAATAAGTTGGCAGACTAAATCTGGTCACAGTCTGTGAATTTAAAGGGTCTGGCTTATAGTCTGACAGTATGGTCCAGAATATTTGTATGTTTTTCTTAATGAAAATTAGACAGCATAAAGCAGTTTGCATTTGGTTTTTGTTTGGGTGGGGGTTTTTTAAATAGTTTTAGGGAAAATCAGTTTGGGGCGCTTGGAATCCTTTGATTATTCTCTGTGAAGGTGCACAGGGTATATTTACTCTTGCATTTAATGCTAAATGTGAAAAGATTGAATATAAGTAGTAAATTCTTCTTTTTTCATCAATCCCTTGAAGACCCCTTAAGGTGACTGTTCATTTACAAGTTGAATATCTGAAAAAACCCGAATATCTCTGCTTAATCTGGGCCTAAGAAGGGTGTTGCATTTAACAGAGATTTTTATAATTTCATTGCTTACAATAAAAGCAGTTATGAAAAGCTCTTATGATGGGACACATTTATGTTTTGCATTAAAATAAGGCACAGTGGGGGGCTGTATTCAGCCTGTTAGCTTGTTAAAAAAGGCTGGGATTTCTGAAACTATTCTAAACATCCTGAATTTGGAAGTCAAGTCAAATCTTCTAAGCCAGTAAAGTCTTCTTAGCAATAGAGGAATAAAAGACTTTCAGTATAAATACTTCTCAGTCTATTAGGTATCTTGGAAACTTTCTTTTGTTAGTAGAACATTAATGTAGCATGTCTGGGGCTTTCCATATGGCTTGGCAATTAAGACAACTTGGGCCAAACTAGTTGCATCGAGCTTCTTTTAGAGAGTGATAGTACCTTATTTTCAGTCCTACTTCTAGACTGGAGAAATTAAGTCTTTTGGTGTCTCTGCATTTATAGTGCTTTTCTCTTTTGTCATGCTAATTGAAAGTAGCAACTTTGATCTTCTTCTAGGAAGTTTCTTGCTATTTGCTTCACATGGCAGGGCTCCACTGTCATATTCAGGTCATCAAAGACCTCCGAAGATGTGTTTTACAGTTGGCTAAAGGAAGGATTCTCTCCATGGCCAGAACATGGGATTGTTCTTGTGATGGTAAATGATCTTTGCTCCCAGAAAAAAAAAAAGGGAGAGTTTTTTTTTGCCTTGGCACGCTGCTTTGGGTTTTTAAAAATCTAGCTAGATTTAAATATTCAAATCCTTTCTTGCTAATCCCTCACTTCATGGCTTTTCTAAGGGAAGGTCCCTGTTTTTGTGGAAGACAAATTTTCTCTTGTACCCTAATCTACTATTACTTGAATAATTCTTACAACATCATCTTCAGTCTGCTTCATCTTCTTTTCATTTTATCTTACAGTGACTAGTTTGCAGAACAAGCATACCTTCCCCTGTTTGGACT
>VZUA01063289.1:23049-36473 GCA_013401035.1 Horornis vulcanius | reverse complement strand
CAAACACCTTCTGAGTGTTAATGCTGTGATAACTTCCCTGAGGAGCCTGTTCCAGTGCCCCACCACTCTCTGGGTGAAAAAGTTCTCTCTGATATCCAACCTAAACTTTCCCTGACTCATCTTCAGTCAGCTTCAGAGTAAAGAGAACTGTACCTACCCCTCTGCTCCCCTTCTTGAGGAAGTTGTTACTCCAGTGAGCTCTCACCTCAGTCTCTTCCAGGCTGAACAGATGAAGAGACCTCAGCTGCTCTTTGTAAGGCTTCTTCTCCAGACCCTTCACTATCCCTGTGGCCCTGCTTTGGACACTCTCGAATAGTTTAGTATCTAACTGCTTGGTGTTTGTCAAATGTGCATAAACATCTATATATCAAAGTACGGGGAAAAAAAAATCAGTGTAACCACAGCAATGTTTCCCTTTGAGCACTTTCTGAAATGAAGCCTGTTTTTTCCTCCCTTGTTCTTTTCAGAAGTGTTGCACAAACACACCCAGGACCTTGTATGGAAGTCCTGAAATGAAATTCGATTTTTTTTTTTTTTACTAGTGCTCCTAAAAGTCCTCAGATATTTCACTTTGAGCAAAAATCAGCATTCAAAATTCTGCCTGAATTATTGTAAAGAAAATGTAACCAATTAGATACAGCTTTTCTCATGGCAGTATTTGGCAGTTTGCACAATGCACATTTTTGGAATAAAGAACACATGCCTCTGGAACCACAGGAGAAGGGAAAGGAGAGCTTTTAGTTTTGCCTCACATATGGATGTATATTGTTGTGTGTTGCTTCCCTACTGTTTTTTATTCTTTGTCTTTACTGTCTGAGCACTGAGCTTTGCCTGAGCACTGGAGCAGGGACATGTGCTGGAGAGTCTGCTCGGCGAGCCATGGGTGCCAGGGAGGCACTGAGGAAGGTGGAGGGAAGGTGAGATGAAGGCAGGTGGTTTGATCTTGGAAACCAGGTGGGTTTTACTTTTGCTGGGAGTTTCCAATTGTTGCTAAGGCTCAGTGACTGGGAAGATGGCTTACTCAAGTTTGACTGGGAAGAAAGCTCTGAGGCAGGTTTGAGAAGGGGGTAGGTTGGAAAGCCATTGTCATATGCAGTAGCTTGGCAGGTAAAGATGCAGACTGGGTTCTTCCTCTGGTGTTGGAAGTGTTCTTCCTTACTTTGACTTCACTGGGCAGAAGGGATGGACCCATGTGGCTGCTGGGTGAAAGGGGCCAAGATGTGAGCTTAGACTGCCACATGAAATGGATGTTTGGCAGCCCCAGTCACAGTCTGAAGTACAGCATTTGTCATCCAAGCTTTCACAGGTAAAGGTGGAACAACAGCATGTCAGAATGAAATTTTTCTGTAGGGTCAGAAAATGTAACCTCAACTCTCCTATCTCAGTCTTCCTGCAATGCCTAGTTTCCAGTGTCAGATAATGTGCCCCACTCAATCTGGCAAACAAGAAAATCTTGTTTGAGTTCACTAAAGCTCTTACAGTCTAGCTTGCTCAGCAATTACATTTTTGGCCTTCTGACACCAGCTGTGTAGGTGAGCCAGAGCAGGTCTCCCACCTGTGCCTAGGCCTGTAAATTCCTGGCTCCTTTCCTGTATCATGATCTCAATAGTTTGAACTCAGGCTAAGGGCATGTAGGGGCTATATAAAACTGCCCCCAAGAATTACTTCCATAAGCTTTGATTAACCAGTTTGGAGCCTTATTTTCTAGATATTTTCTGAGAAAGTGGGTGGAAAAAGAGGACTAACTGTAGGGAAGTGTTCTATTTCATTCTCTGGATGCTTAAATAAAGATGGAGCTGTCAAATTCCTTTTTCACTCCTATTACTGTTTTTCTCTTTTTGCTTATAACTCCCAAGCAATGTGAAATAAAATGTTACAGTTTCAAAGGAAAATTGGATTATACTCACTTGGAGGGAGGGAAGGAAGAAGAAAACAGGCTTTATATTTTGACAGAATTCAATCCAGACTTTAAAAAAATAAAATGAATAATTTTGCAATATTTTGTAAGACTGTGTTTTCTAAAGACACAGCTAATCAGATATGCATGCAAATTTAACACGGGTTGCCAACTCTCATGATTTTTTTTTTTTTTTTGCTACAATTATGCGGCGTAAAAATTGGCCTCTTGTGAGAAGTTGCTGACAGCTCAGCAGTTCTGCTTCAGTGCTGGCTGCAGAGGGTGGGATGGCTGCCAGTGCAGGAAAGTGGAAGATGGTTTTGGACTGGCATGCAGGATGCTTCCAGTGGAGGCAGGTGTTGCATAGCCTGCACCAGTTTCTGCTGTCCCCAGGAGTGACAACCAGTGTGGCAAGAAGCCTGCTGCATCTCCTCACCCATCCTTTCCCATTACATAGGAAGAAGTGAGGGAAAAAGAAGCAAAGCAGAAAGTGTAGTGGGTGGCCAGAATCTCTGTATTTCCCTATTTTACCCTCTATTTGCATGTAATCAGATCCCAGAGGGAAAAAGGTGAGGTGAGGAAAGGGGTAAGAACCGTTTGGAAATAATAGTCATAATAATACTGATTTTGCTTGTGGGTTATAATCTTGTGAGGTCGGCAATGCTATGTGTGTTTATAAACATACACACCCCTGTATAATTTGATAAAATTTGCAAGTTGAAAGAAAATGGGAGGCAATAAAGCATTTTAGAGTATTTCTCCATTACTGTGATATTTAAGTGCTGAAGACATAGCTATACTTTTTTTAATTAGGTCCCTTATTTATTTGAACTTTGTATAAAATACCCAATTACCACTTCTAGGTTACAGTCTATTGATATTAAGAATCCTATGCCCAAGTTTATTGCATTTAGAAGAGAGATACATTATTCTGTTATATTCTCACATATGCTCATATTTATTTCAAGGCAAGAACAAATCCTAGTTATCCAGTATTACTACCTGTAGTAAGTTCTGATGAATGGTTATGTGAGCCAACAAAGTCTGTACAGACATTTGGTCAATGCAGTGATTTGGTTTGTGCCAAACAGTGTCTGGAAGACAGACCTTCATGGCCTCACTTGTCTCATTACAGGGTTCCTTTTGGCTCCATGGTCAGACTGGGAAATTCAAGCCATGTTAGACAGCCAGCTGAAATGAGGACTGCTTGTTCATTTTTACCACTCTGCAAATAAGTGAGAGTGAGAGCTAGGTGCTAAACAACGTGGAGTAATGAATGCTAGGCTGACTCCTTTGTTGCTGTGCCTCCTGCAGTTGGGCAGAGCACAAATACCAAATCTGATCTGTCTGCCTACTGCACTCTCGTTTTGCACAGTTGTGAATTGCACACTTCACGGGATGAGGGCTGGCAACTGAAACAATGTATGGGCTGGACATGTGCCACAAGGACCTGAAGCAGATTTACTTTATTGCCATGTGGCACTGTCATCTGCAACATGACGCTGTTCCCCAGGTCCTTGGGATGGAGGCTGATGTGTAGTACGGTGTCTGTGGCACCGTGCTCCAGCTCCAGGCTCTGAGCCCACGTTACGCCCAACCTGGAGCTGCTACGCCTCCTGAGTCTCTGCCTAATAGGGAACATCCCATTATGTGAAGCTCTTTGGGTGTTGCAGGGGAGCGTTGTCACATGTTGTAACTGAAATGGTGAGATTTGTTGCTCGAGCTATAATTCCCGAAGTGTGAATGTTTTGAAGCACTAATTTTAACTTAAAGACCAAAGATTTGAAGACTATTTTTAACTTAAAGACTTGATTCTCTGTGCTAGGAAACTAAAGATGGATACAGTCAAAGGATGTTATAAATACAGTGTGCCTATTCTAACTCCTTGCTTTCTATTTTGATCACATAATGAGTATTCAACCTGAGTGATTTGTATTGTAAGGGAATGTTGACTTCTTTTCCAAGTTATAATTGAAATTAAAAAGGGAGAGATGTAAAACCTCAACTTTGTACTAGATGAGTAGTTATATTGTAGCTTGAAAAGATAATGGTCCAGAAAATCATGTCTGCTACTGCAGCCTTTGTACATATTTAAGAGGGGTCTTTGAGGCCAGACAGCATATCAAAGCTGATGAATACAAAATGGATCATTCATGTATTTGCTATGAAATCATTAATGTTTGACATTAAGTGTGTGTCACATCAAGACAGTAGCTCATATTTTTCATTTACACATACAGAAGAGAAGCAGAATTATTTTAATTTCATGTAAAACATGCCATATTTTTCATAGTTAGAACTTTATAGTCAGTCAGATTTCCATTGTATATAGCCACTTGTGCTCAAAGACAGAAGAGAGCTCAGTGAAGCTTATTTTACTCTTATCTCCTGCTGTAGGTAGCTTGAATCTTTTCAAAACATGGTTACTCATAGAAGCAGTTAAAAAAACCCACCTTATTGTTTTTAGAGATTATTAGGGAATATTAATGAAAAGTAAATATGGAATTCAGACTCATCGGTGGATGTACTGCAGATCAGATGAGCTATGATTGTGTAATCAGCAAAAGACACAGTTTAAGCTCTGTCAAATTAACTTTAATTTTGAATTGTGAGTATTCAGCTTCTGATACATCCTTGCGATGAGCTTATCTGTAGGAGAGGATGCAAATGCATAAAACATGCTCAAAAGAATTTTGAACAATGAATGCATTTATGGAAAACATGTTCTGTTCCTAGGCAATTCTTGTTGAGTAATAAGTGCTAAATTTGACTTAATTGCTGGCTATTATTATTCCTTACTGTTTCATGTGGTAAAACCATTGAAAATGACCCAATTTTGTGAATTGAGGATTAAATGAAAAGAAAGTGAAATAGCAAGGATGATTTATTTCATTTTGTTCTGAGAAAAGCTTTCTAATCCACTGTGTAAAAATGAGTTGAATTCAAAATATCTTGGTAAACCTTCTTTGAAAAACAGAAACTTTAATATATTGTAATGGCATGAGATTAGATGGAGCAGTGCAGTCAGTATGTGCTACCAGCAGTGCGAGAGTGACTTTTGCTCTGAGTTTTTACCCAGGACACCTCATTTGATCCCCTTCTAGCTGGGCAGTGATCATTAGGTCTGACTAAGATTAGTCCAGTTGGACAAGCATGGTAAAAAAATTAGGCAGTGTTTAAGTAACAAGTACATCTCTCACTGCTTTGTTAGTTCTTTGTCCTGTGGACACGGGCAGGTGTGGATGGGCAAGACACAGAAAAGCTGTAGCTGCATACAATACCTGTGGTTAATTTACCATCTTCCTCCCATAGGAAAATTACATTTATCAGTTATTGTACCCAAGCAAAGCACTGCATTTGTAGACTAAGGAAAGGTGGTTGACCACAATCTTATCTTTCATTGTTGCTCTTTTCAATGTGGTATGCATTGAAGATTCTTAATGTTTAGTATATCTTCATAAAAATAGATCAGCTATATAATTACAGCATTATAACATATATTTGTGACATTATGTAGTATACATTATAATATTAGCCATGTCATCTTTTTTCTAAAATACAAATTTTATATTGCCAAACCGACTGCTATGATTTCTCAGAAAGAGGCTTATGGGTTGTTAGAGATGATTGAAAGAAATGTGACTTGCTTTGAAAGTGGAAGGTAAACCCCATCTCTGGTGTTGATGCAATTCACTGAGAAAACTTTACTGTAGAGGGTTCTGTTGTGCTGGTAATATAAAATTATTTGCCAAATCCCTATAGTATTTGAACTATGAGATGTCTTGATGCTCAGTCATTGAGATCTTTAAAAAAAAGGGATTAGGGCCTTGAACCTGATATTGCATGGAAAACGCATGTAATCCAAAACCAAATCTGATAATCAAGGTGAGTATGGAGATGTGCTCCATTAAGGTGTCTCACCTACTATTCACTCTTCTGTAGAGATAAAGTTGCTGATCTGCAGGTGAGTGGTGATGAAAGTGCAAACATTCTAGGGGAGCGCAGGCCTCGCCAGCTGAGAAGTAAATGATCCATTTCATTGTAGGAAGGAAAATCAAGTGAAGTCTAATGTCATCCTTTCTCCAGACAGACCAATATCCAGTCCTTTGTGCTGCTGGTCTCTGTGTGTGTGTTCACACATGCTCACACACACATAAACATACATATGTATTTATATGTGCATCATCTTTTCACAGCCAGTCTGGAAGGCAATATGAAGAATTTCATGAGATTCTGTGGGCCATGACGTGTACATATGTACATATGGCTCTACATGTACTTTTTATGGTGCTCTACAGCTTGATTATGCACTGGTGCCTTTGAACACAATACCTGTACGCAGTTTGACATGTCTAGAGGTGCAATTAAAACGTGAGCTTTCAGATTAGCTGTTCATAAGAATTGAAAAAGGAGGGCGAGCCTTATTGAATTTACATTTATAAGTGTGTACAACCGTAGGTTTGATAGAAATGAATGCAGTTATAATTAAAACAGTCTTTCTATAACATTTTCTGCTCATGCAATTAGAAAAAGAAGGCTAACCTTTCTCTGAGTCTTTCTTGAAGAATGGCTTCCTTAGGGAGAAGCTGAAATCCCTGTTTTAACTCTCAGACATAATTACAGTTGCACGTAGCCTACATGGCAAACCTCTCCTTTTTGTCTACCTTTGTTTTTGCATTAATTGTTGGAAAAGATATCTTTTTTATATGACTAGGTCAAAAGTCATAGAACAGAGCAGCATCCCTCAGTAGCTGAGGCAGTTCTGGAAAACAGATGAATATGATTACAATAAGCAGTCATCAAAAAGCTGAGGCTCTAATTTTGAGTTTTAAAAGCCTGCATTTTTTCTTAAATGCAGGGATCTTGATGGGCAGTGTGCCGAGAGTTTGAGTTTGTTTTAAAATAATCTGGAATAAGTAGTCTAAATCAGAGAGGAATCATGACCATTAGAGTAACATGCAGCTGACATAAGCAAAGAGACCTTTCAGACTGCGGGTTGGAACCTTTAACCAGAGATGAAATAATTTCTCTGTTAATGCTTTAACCTTATGTCCCTTGCATGACTAATATAAAAACTTGTAGCATACTAATATTTTAGATGCATTATGAAAATACTATTGTGTATTTGTTTTGCTTTATTCATTAGAAAACATCGTTATAGCCAAGTTAAGTTCACAATAAGTCCTATTTACTTTATATTAACAGAAGGTTTTATGGATTATTTTGTAAATAAGGGCCTGATTCTCTTTGCCATTGTCTCTTGCTGATTTAATTCTCTAAGACACAGTGAAAATAATCAGTTCCTGAGAGAGTGAAACCAAAAGAGTCACACCTGTGCACATGAAATCATCCATGGAAGCTGCTTTAAAAATTGCTCACTAGAGGACAGGCTCAAACACATGATTAATATTGATTTGGGTTTTTTTTTAGTATATAGATGTGTAACTCAGGTGTGTTCAAGATTTCCCTTTCTTCTGAAGTTACAGTTAATAAGGTACTTCTGTCAGAAGGCAGTTTTGGTGCTGCAGAAGAGCTGCATTTACTATATCTGAGGGGGAGGTGAGATTCATACGCTGTGATTCATGGTGTGACTCTTGGGGATGGTGCTGCGCTGGGCTGGGAGCTGGACTTGATGATCCTTGTGGGTGCCTTCCAACTCAGCTTATTCTGTGATCCTGTGATTCTGTGATTACTGACTGGCACAGTGTGGAGGGAGAAGGAGAGGCCAATCCTTTTTTTTTTTTTTTTTTTTTTTTTTTTGAGGGCTCAAGGTGCTTGTGTTGTGTATGTGGGCAATGAAGTTCAGGCCAGGTGTTGACTGTAGGCACCCGCTGTGTGCTGAACTCACAGGTTGCCCCTGGAGGTTACGCAGGCTCCATCCTTGGAGGTATCCTAAAGATAACTGGACAATGCACTGAGAAGCCTGGCACGATCTTGGAGTTGACCCTGCTGTGTGGGGAGGCTGGGCTGGAAACCTTCTGAGGTGCCTTCAGCCCGACTGTGCTGCAGCCCTGTTTGTGACCAGCAGCCGACTGCTGTTAGCTCTCCTGCCGTGGCAGCATCACCTCCTAGCTGTGGGCAGGACCTTGTGTTCATGCAGCCAAAGGGGGTCTCCAGTGATATCCTGGCACACAGCTTCAGCCACGGAGCACACAGCAGTCCACTGTGAGTTTCGACTTAAATACGGCCTCTTCCTAACAGTAAATGGTTGGTGTTGGCACTGTGTTGCTGAGAGATGAACTGGATCTTAGCGTGACCTGGAAAAATCTCAGGATTTTCCAAAATGCTGCCAGACTGTCATAGGTCTTCCAGGCCGTTTTTCCCAACAAACAGTGGTGGAATATTATTTTCTACTTTTTTTCTTTTTTAAAATCCCATTTTTAGTAATTGGAAGCAGTAGGACACAATTTATTCTGTATTTCATCTAGCAAACTCTTACACATTGTTTATCACTGCATTAGGTTAGTCAAATCTAACTGGTTGCACTTAGAACTTTTTTTTTTTTTTTAATTATCAGGCAAAAATATTATTCCCCATCAAGTTCATTTAAATTGTATTTTGTTTGAAATAAATATTCAGGAGTGGTTTTTCCACTTGGCTCTCAGATGAATATAAATATGGTTCTGTTGCAAAGTGTTCTTTGCCTTAGGCCCTGTTTTTTATAATCTTACACTTAGATTATAAATAATTCAACAGGTAGACATATCAATAGACGCGGACAGTTTTGGCCATCAGGCATAAAGAAAATAAAATAAATTCTTTATTTAAATCAGGCACTTTAAACATGGGACTTTTAAATTTACATTTAGGGTTCAAGAAGCATTCAGGTGATAAGATTCTCTTCCTTTTATGAATTCCACTGAAATTTCCCTTTTTCACTTTACAGAGAATTCCTAAATTCAGTTAAATTGTGTAAGAAATACTTTGCCTTAATTTGCTTTAAATCATCTATATATCAGATTCTATGAAGTAGCTACATCTCCATCATAACTTATTTTTTTAATAACATGATGATGTAGGTAATAGAATGAATGCATTACTTACATGTACTTGAATGCCAAAAATTTTTGTATGAAAGCCTTTCTTTTTTAGCACATAATAGCTGTGTTTAAATTATTATAAATATGAATTTCCTTTTCATTTCTCAGCACAATTGTTTCTCTTGAATAAGTAAGATATCCAGCCTCATACAGACAGGTTCAATGCATATCTGTAAGCAGAAATCTTCCAGGCTAGTATTTAGATAATATAGATGCAGATAGCAACACTTTAAATCACTCCATGTACTTGATGGTGTGCTCATTGTTGATGGTGTGCTCACTGGAAAATCAGATATATCTGAAAATATAACATTAAATTGTTTAAAAGTATTGGGAAGCATAGATAGCAGTATCTTTGCATCTATGTCCATTTCAATACAGCTGAAGTATAAGGGAAGAGATTCTAAAGAATAAAGGGTATTGCAAACTTGGTGACATCTTCACATCAAAAGAATGTGATCCGAAGAAGCCTCATCCTGTGCAGCACCTCATACAAATTCTGCTAGAGTTTATAACAGATCCTTAAAATTTCTGTGGATTTCACTTCAAGCTTGTGAACGATAAGTAATACACTAGATCTGGGGATTTGCCTGTTGAGTTGCAGGTCTGTAATCTACTAATAGCTTTCACTTTATGGTTGGCAAAATATTTACAGAAGTTGCCAATGTCTGCAAGAACACTTTGATACTTTGCCATGGAAATATACTTAATGCATCATGTTAGATTTTTTGTTTGTTTTCAGGATTATTTGTTCACAGAAGATAGGGCATATCTTCCCAGTTTTGTAAGAAACTGAACTCTTACTGACATTTATAGGAGTAAAAGTCACTCAGTTCTTTATAACACTCAGTATCTTGCAATATCACAGTTTATGTTGCTGGAATAAAATATGACAGGATAAATTGAAGGAGATTTAAACAGTGTATGCTATTACCAGTTCTTGTGTTGGAAAGAGCAGTGGTGAGCAAAGCTTAATGCAATGAAGCCAAAGCTTGATTTCACGCACAGCTGTTAGTAGTTCTGATGATAAAGCTCTCCAAAGAATGGCAATTCTCACTGGCAAATACTTGCCTGCTTGTCAGAGACTTGCTACTTGACTAAGTTATGTAGCAGTGTTCCTGACCAGGCTGAAAACATTAGACTCAGGATCATCATTGCATATGTTTCCTTTAGAGATTCAGGGACTGGATTTTAAAGGACTAGTATGGTGTTGTCATAGAAGTTAATCAGGAAGAGAAAGTCAGGGTTGGGAATACAATACATAGAAGTCTGTGGTTTTAGTTACATATAATTGCAGTGTGATGTACTGTGTACTGCAACTGATACATGACATTCTCAAGCAATAGGCAATATTTACAGTATCCTTTTGGGATGCTTATTTACTGGCCCCTTAAAGCTTGTGGATATTTCCCAATAGAAGTATTCTGTAATGTTGTAATAGCAGAATACTCATTTAACAAGAATTTACATTTTATTTAAAAAATTGGAACTCTGCATTAGTTACACCATAATTTTGTAAATGTCTTTATCTGAATTGTGGGAGACAAACACAGATCAAACGCTAGAATTCTTAATGTTGCAGAGTGGGATATTTTGGTGTTTGAAATTTGTGAAATTTTGTTATTATGTTGGATTATATGTTTGAATCAAAGTAGCAAAAAATATATTCAAACCACAATGGGGCCCCAATAGCCTCTTTCTGATAAATCTGAAATTTAACGTGCATGCACAGGCAAAAAGAAATTCAGAGGTTTGGGGAACACAACGTCTTCTGTGTCTGAAGAGTATAGTAAACCCAGCTGTTCAGAAAACCCTTGTAAAAAAGCAGACAAAAAGGTGAATTACCACCGATCCACTACTGTTAACATGGATTGTCACATGGTTTGTACCGAAATTTCAAATTTAAACATCAGAAATCATGCTGGATATAACATGAAGGATGATAGCTGGCACAGCAGGGACAAAGTACGTTCCTCTTACTTCTGCAGATTTTGTCGGGGGTTGGGATAAACAAAGCAACACTCTTACATCCCCCACTACAACATGAGGAGGACACCTTTCTACCTCAGAGTGGTATTGGAAGGATAAATATGTGCTGGATGATGTGCTCAGAAGTGATGTAAGATTTTGCTGTATTTATACCATGACTTTGCAAAGTCTTTTGCTTTTGACTTGGGTAGGAGAGTGCCATTATAATACAGACAAATGTTAATAATTCATTAAAGTACATGGGTTTGGATACAGTTTTTTGAGGACTTCAGCTTCTTGCCTTCACACCAGTGTGCATATTTAATTTTTGTGGTGTTTTTTTTTTTTTGGCCACAGCTGTGAAATAACTTGTGGCTGGGAGCCACACTGATTGCTTGACAAGGAGGAACAATGCCTCAGGGGTTTCTGTGCATCACATGTGTGTTTTGTGAAATCTGTTTCTGGAACTACTGCTGTGCTGTATTTCTATGACTAAAGAAAGGTACAAAGAAAACATGACAGAAGTCAGCACTGCTATTGGAAACCCACTGGACTGTAAAGGATCAGAGTAGTATGGATATCCCTATACCAATATCATGTTATGAGTTATGGATCTCATTTTGGAGTAAAATGTGCCTACGCGGGTCATTTAGCAACCTTAATCTCATTTTATAGGAGAGTAATTTATAAACGTCACCATCTCTGAAGAAATGAAATTGCTTTGTACACACTTTGTTTATATAGGGTTCACTCACAGGCAAAGCATTGCATGTCTTGTAATTTATTAGTGTTATATTCATCATTCTCTCTAATTTAAACCTTATAACTGAGCATTGCCAGCAGTCTATGCAATGATAAGAGGGAAAGTCTGAAAGTGGTACATATAATAGATTTTTTTTATTTTTCAGTACTTCCAGTTCTTTCAGGCTCTGAATGTCTCCGAGTGTTTCTTCTCAAAGCTCATGCAATCTTATTATTTATTAACAGGTACAGCAGATTTCAGGTGCATTGCAGGTACTTTGCTTGCATTTCCTTAAGGTCACGCAAAGCTGGAAACGTCAGAATGAATTTGATTACATACACACTGCTTACATTTTAAATATTCTTAGCTGTAATCTGTCTATTTCAGTGGGAATAGCCAAATGCTTGTGATTCTAAATGTGTAATTCCTAGCATTTTATGATGTATTCAAAACTCATGGAGGGCATATAATACTCACTAGTTCTTAAAGGGACATAATGTACACTATTTTTCAGTTATTTAAAGGTTTCCATCATTAAATGCATTTCCTATTATTGATATTTAGCCTATATATTCAGTAACCAACACTTTGCAATTACTAGGAGTTTTTGTTCCTGTTTGGCACGTGTTTTACTAAATACCTATACAATTTAAATTCTTAATTTTTAGTTCATTTCTTTTAATCTTTTTGTTAACATTTAGAATAATGTTAAATATTGTACCCTTACACAGGGTTGAACAATGTCAAAGCAACTCTTTAAGTTAACAATTCCATGCTGCTGAGGCACTGTCTTACATAGTAGGCCACTAAGCAAAGCATGTGTATTACTCTGCTTATTTAGTTTCAGTAACAATTTCCTTCCTGGAAAACAATGTATTTTGATTTTCATCTTTCCTATTGTTGCTGCTGTTCCTTTTTAAAATATTATCACTTGTGTTGTATTGTGTGGTCAAAGTCAAGCTTTGTCGCTAGCAATTTTTGCACCTGCTATACCTAGAAGTACCCCTCAGCCATTCATTATTTTATTCCATGAAAAATTGCAGCCTCTTTTCTTCATCCACTTGCAAGCTCCTGCGCCTTTCATTCGTCTGCATTCTTCTGAAAAGGGCTGAAATCTGGGTGTTTTTCCATCTCCCCAGTGACTGCAGAGAAAGATCAAACAAGTACCTGCTGTTGGGTATCTGCTTGCTTTAAAGCCAGGTGCATGAGCATTGATTTCGGTGGAGCTACACAGATGAAATGTGGAGCTGAAGATCTTCAGTGGGCCCAAAGCCAGCATAGCTCAGGCTGCTGTGTGCACCCCTACCTGTGGAAAGCAGGACTCAGCTATTTTCCACCCAAGAGGTAGCATCTAAATTGTGACCTTCTGTGCCAAGCTTTGTTCCAGAACCAATTTGTAAACACTTTGTATGTCAGCTTTAGCTGAGGAGTCTCAACCACTCTCACCATTGTAAACATCTTCCAAAGAGCCAAAGAAAATACAGCTTTGATGTGTTTCTTTTGGTTCTCAGATGCCATTGCATGTGAGGTATTATCACAAAAACCACATTATCACAGCAACTCGGGGCCTTGGGGCATCTGATGTTGCCAATTGCCTTCACTTCTTGCTGGTATGTAATTTATCACCGGTGTGGCCTACCCTGCTAATATGCGCCCTTTGTGGGCAGAGGCGAGGCTAATATACTTTCAAAGTGTATTTGAATTGCTTCCATAAATCACAGCTGTCACTGTGAGCAGTTTTATCACTTGCCAGAACGATATGTTATGCTCATGCTTT
>VZUA01063281.1:0-14108 GCA_013401035.1 Horornis vulcanius | reverse complement strand
GAAGAGGTAATCTTCATGTTGAGGTAAAATAAGGCCTGTGAATGTTCAAGATTGCTGACAACAACATAATCTTTGCTGTTCCACATTGCTGGGTTGAGCTCTGTTTTGTTTTAAAAAACAGCTATATGCATATCTTTGAGAAACTGTTCATGGGACATACATGTACCCAGTTTAATTTGAATCCTGTATCAAACAGTCAATTTTTCCTGGAGTTCAGGAATGTTATATAAGTGTAGATAATTCGATGGTGCTAACTTGTTAAAAAAATTTTCTTCAATTGCTAATTGAATTTGTCTGAGTATATTTTTTGGAGCTTGAAAAAGATGTAGTCAAAACTGATAAAAGACAGAGTGGTGCGGAACCCACATATGCTTAAATCATGTATTTTGCTAAATATGTATTCTGCTTTTATAGCTTGAAATTTTGTTCTTAGCAGTTACAAAATCCAGAAGTTCGATTTCAGCAACAACTGGAACAGCTGAGCGCCATGGGCTTTCTCAACCGTGAAGCAAATTTACAAGCACTAATAGCAACAGGAGGAGACATCAACGCAGCTATTGAAAGGCTGCTTGGCTCTCAACCTTCATAGCAGTGTTTCTTTTAACTTGAAAAAATGTAATTTATTTTTGATAACAGCTCTTTAATCTTTCAAATTGCTTTATTTCATTCTGACTCTTGGGATTGTCTTGTTATAACTAAAACCAGTCTGATGCATTTGAAGGTGGAGTGCAGAAGTTTTCTTCAGACAGTGGGAATCCATGCATTTTCACTTTTGAGTGCATCAGTTCTTTTGTTCAGCATTATTTGTGATTTTTTTGGAAACCATATCAGCTTTCACAGTTGGATGAATTAGTTTTGTCTGACCTACAAATGGCAAATTTATTTACTGCTTAAACAGTATCCTTCAGTAGTAATTTATGTAGATTACACAGTAAAAAGGAAACAAATTAATTGAAGCTGTGGATACCAATACTGCTTATTGTGATTTTGGCATGGTTTTTTTCTTTTACTCGACTAGCAAAATGCTGGAAGATTCATACCACTTAAGTAATCTACCATCTTTTGCTTTAATTTGTATAAAGTATAAACACCATATATACAACAGAGACAGCTCATTTCTAGAGACTTACACAATACAATAGAGTGAAATTGCAAATAATGAAAAAAACAAACAAAAGAAACCCAAAACAACAAGAAGACCCNCTGCAACATTTTAAGAATCCCTTGGCTCGGTGTATTTCATTGACAGGCTCAAAGGAAGAGATTTGTTTGAAAAAAAAAAACAAACAACCAAACAAAACAACAAAACAAAAGAAAAACCCCAAAACAAAACCAGGGAAAAAAGTCATAGGACTTTAATTTGGTGTAGAATTGCCCAGGATCTTTGCTAAATATCTGAGAAAAAATGCTTAAGCAACTTCAGTTAAAATGTACTGGAATTACTGGTTCTGGTTGTCTCTTTACATTTAACTGTACAGAAACTTTAATTATAATATTATCTCAATATTTACAGATTAACTGTAAATCACTTTTGTCATTGTCCAAATTAAGGAGCCACGGCCTTGTGCTCTGGAATTGCTTCTACGGCTATTTGGCTTGTTCCACTGAGATATTAACATGTATTCTGATTTGTAATTGGAGAAATTACTTCTATTCATGGTCATGTGATACTCTAATTACCTTTAACCACCAAGGAAAAAAATACTGTATAGCTTTTGAGTTTCTCTTGGTAGTTATTTCTCTTGTGCACAGGTAATAAATGAATTAAAAAATGTTTAAGCATCTTGTTTGAGTTTGTTTGCAGTTGATCATAACCTAAAAATCAAGATGACAGTCCATCTTTAGAGCATTTGAGTGAGCTCAAGCTTTGGCAATACTTACCAGCTCTGCGCTAAAACTAGTAAACAACTCCTGCAGTGTGAGGGAGGAGGGTAAGAGATGGATGATGTTGAAGGCTTCTAGCTTAGATGAAGTGGGGATAGCAGAACAAAATTTGAAATGAATATACTTTTTATTGCTCTTTCATGTCAGTTTAATTGACTTGTGCACCTTCAGGTTCCTTCAATGTTCTTGAACCTGATCTTCTGCATAGGGCAGTTCTTCATTTTCCCAATCCCTGTTCTCACCTCCTGCAACTCGGGCAGTGTGGCTGGGGCACTTGCCAGTGAAGGGAACAGGCTGGGTATCAGTCAGTGGGTGCTGAGGCACTGTACTGTGCATAATTTGTTTCTCTTGGGTTTTGCTCCTCCCTCTCTCACTATGCTAATAATAACAGCAACAACTATAATTTCATCTCCTGGCTGTTTGGATGACTTTTCTGTATTACTCCCAGGCTACTTTTCCCTCTTTCCATGCTCTGTAAGCTACCTCTTTGTGTTTTAAATTTGTCCAGGGGCTCCTTGTTCATCCCTACAGGCCTCCTGGTATTCTTTTCTAATATCCTCTTTGTTGGAATGCATTAATCTTGAGCCGTGAGGAAACAATCCTTGAATGTCATCCAGCCTTCTACACTCAGGGCTCTGTCCCATGGTATTCTACCAAGGAGATCCTCCAAGAGACCAAATGCAGCTCTCCTGAAGTCCAGCATAGTCATCTTGCTTCTCACTTTCTTTGTTACCCCAGGGGTCTCAGTCTCCACTGTTTCATGGTCACTGCAGTGCAGCCTCCCCTTGGGCTCCACATTCCCCACCAGCTCCTTGGTGCTGAAAACAAGATCCAGCCTAGCACCTCTCCTCTTGGCTCCTTTATCAGTTGGACAGAGCATTGTCATCAATGAACTTCCTGGAATACATGTGCTCTAGTGTCTTGAGCCTCCAACAGGCTGTCATAACTGAAGTGTGTGTCATGTTTCTTGTAAATTCTTGTCTGTCTCAACAAGGTCCACATGTGTATACAGTAGCCTTAACTCCAGCAATTAGACCACTATTTAGCTGTAAAAGTATTAGCTAAGAAGCTCTTCAGCTTCTACAACAAACTTTCAAACTAGCTCCCAAATCTCACAATAAACGTCAGGTGTTCAGTAATTGGTAGAATATGATTGCTGGGATAAAACAGAAGAGAATACATGGAAAAGAGAGAGAGAGAGAAAGAAAAAGTCAGTCCTTAGATCCTGCATTGGTCCTGCTGCTGTGGATGGTCTGGATCTGGAGTCCACAGTGAGTGCTGGGTACCAATCCCCTTTTATAGTTTACGTGGTATATGCCTCTCATGTAAAACAGATTTTTTTTTGTGCCATTCTTGCTGTATTGTTCATATGGGTGCAATCAGTTATTTAGAGCCCTCCAGGAAATGAGGGAGATAGTGGACTGTGGTGTCCTGGAGCTCCTTTTAGTGAGATGTCTAAAACTTGACCCTTCTCTTGACACAGCTGCACTAAGCATGAGTCTCAAGGCAAGACTTGCAAGCTTAACAACTTAGGAAGGAAAAGGAAGCTGGCTCAGAACAGCACTGACTGCCCCACCTCTGTAGGACCCTCTCAACCCAATCAACACTTTCCTGTTGCAGCAGTCAGAATGTTTGAGCTAAAACATACTTAAGGTGCTTATGCCTGGTCCTCCAAATGGCTGTTGCAGTGGTTGGAATCCCCTATGAGGACCAGGGCTTGTGAATGTGAGGATTCTCTCTGCCTGTGGAGGGCTTCATTGGCTCAGTCTTCCTGGACAGGTGGACTGTAGCAGGCCTCTGCTATGAAGTTACCTGTGCTTGCCCTCCCTTTAATCCTCACCAATAAGCTATTAAGTTAGCTCCTCATTCATTCCAGGTGGATCTGCATGCACTCCAGATGGTCACTGACAGAGAGGCTGACACCTCTTCCTTGTCTCTCCTTCCTGTCGTTCCTGAAGAGATTGTATCCTTCCATTCCAGCACTCCCATCATAGGAGTTGCCACCATGTTTCCATGATGCCAGTAAGATCATAGACCGGCAGGCATGCATATGTCTCTACTTTATTCCCTGTGCTGAATGTGTTAGCATGGAGGCATTTAAGTTGGGCTCCCCAGTGAAAATTACTTTCTGGAGTGGCTGGAATCCCTTTGTCCTGCCCTCAGGGTGTTCCCCTGCTGACCTGCAGTTCCTCTCCAGACTCTGGATGTCTCACTGGCTCTGGCACCTAACTGATACAAATAGGGTGTCAAATCATCCCACACCTTAAATAGGATGATACCTCCCTCCTCCCAATCATAAATTGTTTAAAGCTGTATCAATGACTCCTGCTAACCCTTGACCAAAGACCCTCTTCTTTTGAGAGAGGTGATGTTTCTGATCCCGTCTGATACCAGCAAGGATGGTGCTGTCTTAGCTATCCCATTGTCAAACAACCCAAAATTTTGGCAGTGACAGAAGCCTCAGAGCCCACGTTAATAGACTCAATCCATTTCTTTCTATCACTACCTGCGCATGGAAGAATGGAGGGAAAAATAACTTGTACCCCTGATTCCCTCACCAATTGTCCCAAGGCCTTGAAGTCTCTTTTGATGGCGTTTGGACTGACTACATGTTGTGACTTCATCACCACTCTCACGGAGGATCAGCAGTGGGTGGTAGTCTGAGCACTGTACCAGGTTGGGAAATGTCACCAGGACATCCTTAACCTTGACCCCAGGGGTGTGGCAAACTTCCTTGAGGGGAATATTCTTCCAGCATATTGGACCTTCCACTCCCCTTAGAAGGAAACCGTCTACCACTACAACCATTATTTTCTTCCTCATGGAACTGATCTTGGTATGAGCTGTAGGCCTGTCTGGCCTTGGTAACACCTTTGGTGGAGAGGGACTTCGATCCTCACCATCTGTTGCATGGCCTTCCTTATCTGTAACTATTGTACAGGGAGGCACCCTATAGGGAGGGTGAGATTGGCAAGGAGGCATCTTGCCTGTTGTCCCAAGCAAGGACTTGCCTTTGTTCATTGTTTCAGAGGGAGGTTCCAGGACCCTCTGATAAGAAAGGATAGAAAGCAAGTAGCTTCTGTAGAATAATCTCTACTTTTTTATGGTTATTTTCACAGTGACTATTAGGATTGCCAAAGAAACTAATTTAAGTGTGCCTTACTGGGACCTTGAGTTAAAAAAGTTAAGACTCCCTCAATATTCAATAGGAAGATCTTTTTGAGAATACAGTCCGTGACATCCAAAACATCTGTCAGATGGAAGGGCAAGGGTGATGTGGGGAACAGTTTTTGCCAAGACACTAAATCAAAGAATCTAGCTAGCGCAAATACTTTCTTGAGCCATCATTCAGTTCACCCTTTTTAAGCATTTCAGTTGCATGATACAAACTAAGAGACAATACATTTGAAGTAAAATTTCATTGCAATTCAGCAAGAGATGAAGTTTGACCTGAATTCTATACTGAGCCTTCAGCTAAGCTTACTTCTTCAAGTATAATCAATATTTACGAGTAACTATTGTCAACTAAACTAGCATTCTGATAAGTAGTGGTAAAAACACTGAGCTGTTTTTTAATAGAAGTTTTAGTTTTGTTGGAAAATACAGCAAGCAGGACAAGCTTTATAAGTAAGACCTTTTATTTCATTTGTAATGATAAAAAACCCCCACACTTATTAGTTTAGGATTATGTTCCAATGTTTCTATTTGTTCATCCCTTCCCACTTCTCCCCCTTGCCCCTTTATCTATTTCTCTTTAAAATTCTCTCTTCAGAGTTATCATCTACCTCTTCTTTCAAATGAGAATTTAGATAACTTGTGTTTGAAATCTGCAGCTTGCATTTTTGACCAGAAGGGCATGTGTGCCTAAAGGTCGTCTCTTCATTTTCCGGCTTTCTTCTTTTCCTCTGCTGTGGACCAAGTGACCTGACAGGTCACAGTCTGCAAAATTGCCCTGCCTGATCATCAAACTCCTGCTAGAAAAAGTGATGCCAAAACAAAAGAATCTAAAAGTTATGATAATCTGAACTGACAAGTATCATCTAAAAGACTTAAAATGTGTGCGTTCTCTATTTGGAGCATAACTGCAAGATGGCTAGTTTTGTGAAGGATGTGGTCTGCCTAATTCTCTTCTTCGTTCAGTGACTGCGTGTACTGGGTTGGCCCTGGCTGGATGCCATGCACCCACCAGAGCCACTGTATCCCTCCTCTCTGCAGCTGGACTGGGGAGAGAAAATACAAAAAAACGGTTCATGGGTTGAGATAAGGACTGGGAGAGACTGATCAAGTACTGCCATGGGAAAAACAGGCTGGAATTAGAGATATTAGTTGAATTTATTAGTAACAAAATCAGAGCAGGATAATGAGGAGTAAAAACAGACCTTCTCCCTACTCCTCTCTCATTCCTAGCTCTACCTTCTATGCCCCATCAGTGCAGGGAGATAGCAAATGGGGTTTATGGTCAATTCAACACAAGTTTTTTATGCTGCTGCTTAGGGAGAGGAGCGGTTCCCCTGCTCCAGTGTGGGGTCCCTACTGTGGGATATAGTTCTCCATGAACTTCTTCAACATCTCAATCCATCTCATGGGCAACAGTTCTCCACAAACTGCTGCAACGTGGGTCACTGTTCCTGGGGTGCAGTCCTTGAAGGACACACTGCTCCAGCATGGGTCCCCCACCCCCACAGGGTCACATCCTACAGGAAACCTGCTCCAGCATGGGCTCTCTCCACCGGTGTGCAGGTCCCTGCCAGGACCCTGCTTCAGCAAAGGTTTCCCACAGGGTGACAGCCTCCTCTCAGGCATCCACCTGCTCCAGTGTGGGGCTCCTCCACAGGCTGCAGGTGGATCTCTGCATCCCCATGGACCTCCATGGACTGCAGGGGCTTCCCCATGGTTTGCACCACAGGCTGCAGGGTAATCTCAGCTCTGGTGCCTGGAGCACCTCCTCCCTCCCTCTCTGCGCAGACCTTGGTGTCTGCAGAGTTGCTCCTCCCACGTGTTCTCACCTTGTATTTTTCTNACCACAACCTGGCATAATAAAATAAATACTGTTAATAAAAACCCCACACACATACCAATTTGTAGTCGAGGTGGCAGGCACTAATCTGTTCCTTTGCCTGTACAGATAACTTGTGCATTTTGAGATTCATAGCATTTCATTTTTATTTCCTCACTTTAGCACTGAAAAATGTTTATGCTGTAGTAGGTACAGTACTTGCACAGCATGTCACTAACTGTGCTTATAACAAATTTGTGAGGATGTACAGAGCATGCACCTTGCATAGATAATTTGTGCTTAGAGACAGAGAAAGAATTTCTAACTCCAGGTGTTTCCTCCTCAGTTTTTGCTGCATTTGCTAAATACATTTCAAAATTCACATGGAGCAGTTGCATACAAATAAGCTGTACTAAATATTAATAGCCTTCCTGAATATGACATCCCTAGAATAGTGATGTTAGTTTAAAAACAACAGCAACAACAAAACTAAAAAATAAACTCTCACAACAGAAAAAGCAAATGAGACCAAAGTCAAGTAAATGAAATACTGCAGGATTGTGTTTGGGTAGGGATTGTTCTGCTTTTTCTTCCACTGCACACGTGCACAGCTTGATTAAAATCTGAGAGTACTTTTATGTGGTTAGTATTGGGATAATTCGCTTAATTAACTATTAATTTTTAATCCCCAGAATGTAAGTGAACAGAAGTAATGCTTTGTTGTCTTTCAGAATAGCGGGTAACAGACAACTGATTAGGCTGACAACAACCTTCTTTGCAGTATCTTTTAAGTAAAAGCAAAATGCAAATATATTAAAAGGGTAAGGGAAGGAAATATTCCCAACATAGAAGCAAAGATTGTGAAATACCCTGACCTAATTTGAAGAAGCATGAACTGTCTGTAACTACAAACATACTACTTTGTTTAGAAGCCTTCCAAAATCCAAGCTGCTTACATAAAACTCTCTGAAAGAGAACTTTTAACTGTTGAGTACAGTTTTCTTTTGGTGAAGTCACTTTGTGAGTATTCTATAAATGTGGACAGGTAGATCTGAAAATCAGTCTGGCTGGCTCAGAACTCACATTTAAAAATGTCCCTTTATAAAAAAAAATATTTGAATGTTTGATTATATCTGTGTGTGACAGGATGCAGCTGCTGTAGAATCTGGCTTTATTGTGTGCGAAAGAAGTAAGCATAAATCTGTATTTAATAATGGGTACATGAGTCAACTGTAAAATGGTGTATTGGAAAAGATGAAGATCTCATTACAGCAGAGTGCCACAAGAGGGTGCTGTGTCTGTGATTTTCATGGCTACAACATTTGTACAGGTCGAACAAGTCTGAAATGGGTCTCTGAAATCTGAGGGTATTAAAAAGCATACAGACATCCCTATCCTTTGCACTTAACTTTGCCTCTGTATCTTAAACTTGCATCCTGGTTCTTGGAACAGACAGGCTCTGAGGTGAGAGCACCCTGTAGTGTACAGCAACAAACTAGAACTGGGAACAGACAGGCTCTGAGGTGAGCACACCCCGTAGTGTACAGCAACAAACTAAAACTGGTAACTGGTATTCTCTCTTCGTGTCACCAATGAACAGGAAAACATCATTTCTGGGTAGGTAAATGCCTAAAATCCCAACTCTGTCTCTGAAAATTGCTGCTTTCAGTAAGATAATGCCCATTTTTTGCACTAACTTAAGCACAGTAGTTTGACTAATAAACCACAAAGCCCTTACTATTTTCATACATAGGGGGAACCATGACTAATGTTTTTCAATTACTTACTCAAGTACAAATTACACTAAAGATGTTTTCAAACATGAGATGTTCTTCTACAGGGGTTCATCCATCATCCCAGAAATTAAAGAAAAATTGCATGGCACACTAAAAATAATCCATGTGTGACAGTGCATGGAGATGTCTCCATTCAGACAAGACTCAAATCTTTCTTACAGAAAGTACCTGAAATTTTTATAACATTAAGTGGAAAAGGCATGTCTTGTATAACATGACATGAAGTACTTTTTGAAAAACACCTTGGTGGTGAAAAAGGACTTTAACCTTAAATTCTGTGAGCTAGGTGACTGATTGGGCATGTGGAATTTTCTTCTCGTCTTCATCAAAAAAGATGAGAAAAATATGTATTAGGAAAAGTTTGATCAAAAGCTTTAAAGCAATTGCACTGACATGCACTGAGGTGCCCACCAGCACTTTGGAAGCAAAGGAGAAGACCCAACCGCGAAAGAGTAAAGTTTTCAAAAAGAAGGAAATGTCTATCAACCTTGCATATAGTACCTTAAATCACAGGTTGACTCAACTGCAATTTGTACACTTTGTACATGAAAGCTCTAAGTTCAGAGCCAGTATGATACTACTTATGCTTTATTTCTAAAGCTTTCCACTCAATTAAATTTTGTATATTGCATCACCACCACCACTACCTTTTTTTCTGACATTTTCTAGCTTGGTGATTAATACATACAGTAAGAGATCAGAAAAGTTCCCATGAAGTCATCAGAGCTCTGGTGATGTCAACAAGGATACAAACCTGTAACTTGATGAAAATCCAGCAGTGAGATGGGGTAGTGTCACGTATGGAACTTCATCATGCATGTTCCTGTCTCTTCTAGGAAAATTACATTATTTTTAACAAAACTGTAAATTATTTAATCTTGTAATAGCAGTGCCCATCTCAGTGCCTGATAGAGTAAATATTAAGAAAACAAATTATTCTGTGTGTCCCTTGCCAGGATTTTCAAAAGCAGGCTCTTACTAAAATGAGAATTTTAACTTCATAGACTGAATGGTTTAAAAAGTTAACAGTTCTTGCAAATTATCTCTTATATGTCTTTTACAAAGTAGTAAACCAGCTCTTAAAAATAAGTTGGTTTGATTTAATAATAAATTTAATAATTAAAATCCTGTCTCATAGCCATGCTATCCTTCAGGGAATTTCTATATGTGTCATTCAGAAAATTACTCCAGCAAAGCCTCACCCTGAAGAATGGTGCTCTCTATCTCTAGTACTATTTCCGGGAGAGATTTTTCTAGACTGACAGTAATGAAGTTTTCTGGTGCACTAGGTGGCTCTAGAGTATCAAACTGAGACTTGAGAAGTTCAAGTGGCATAAAATGACCTCTTCGCTTCTCTAGGCGACCAGCAATGATGTCCATAGGTCCATCCAAATGAACAAAGAGGATTTTCAGTGCTGGGTTTTCTCCTGGTTGTTCTGGCTGGTTGCTTTCAATTGCAGATGCTCCACTAATTAACACATGCCTGTACATCTTCTTCAGTGCAGAACAGGCCAAAATTGTATCTTGTCCACGTGTGTCTTCTCTATCAAAAACAAACAAACAAACAAAACCTTTACAAATCTACATGTGGTATAACAAAAAAGGCTTGTTAGTTCTGCTGAACAAGGTAGACAAGCCCTAGCTCCTCAAGGACAGCCACTGAAGTAGTGGCATTTTGACAGTGTTTTTTGAGTTATTTTGACAGGATTTTGAAACCAAATTTCCAGTCCAGGTAAAGATGTGATTTGAAAGTGAGGTCTAACTAGCAAACCTTCTGGTAAAACCTCAGTTTTAGGGACCTTGTCTATCAGCCACCATTCTTTCCAAAATTAAATTCAATTCTAGCACAAGGAAGTGTCAAGATCATTTCCTTAATTGCTGAGAACGGGAATAGTTCTAAATATCCATCAAAACTCCTACATGTTATCTATACAATTACTATAGTATTCTCTCTAAAGGTAAGTGGCTGATAAACAGTACAGACCACTGTTCTTAAATACACAATATTTTTAACACCTGTTGTCACTGTCTCGGATTTAACTGTAATTTATGTTTCCTGCAACTCATTGGCAGCATTGCATAGATGCTCACTTCAGATTAAACAAGAGATTGCAGGTCAGTGAATGCTTTCACATGTATTTTCTGCTGATAAGATTTCTTAAAGCATTTAACTCTGGGTGTGTCTGTTCCACCAAAAAGCAAATATGGAATTAGTTGTCCCTATGAAGAGTGAATAAAATTCCTGCTTAAGAAAATATATTCTGTAATAAAATTAAAATCAGGTGTAAACCTATTTAAAAATCAGGCCATCAAAAATCTGATGGTCATCAGATATTGGTTCAAAGGGAAGTAACAACTTCTAACACCTACCATGATCACTTAGGTAAGTCAGTTACAACCTCAGCTTTAACTATTAGTAAGTACTAATAATTAAACATTGGCATTAAGCTTTTTTAAAACATAGTTTTGAAAGGTTTCCAGAGCTGGGCAGTGGCATTGAGTTATCACATAACATCCAGTAAATCAATCCTGACAAATTTCTTAGTGAATTAACCCATGCTGCAATGAGGTTTGCTCACCTAATGTGCACAAGCAAGTGTAAAGCCCGTCTAAACAGTCCTGCCCTCCCAACCTTTTCCTTGTTTGGGACATACTCCAGTCCCTTCATCATTGCTGGACGCTCTCCAGTATGTCCATGCCTCTCTCATAATGTGGAGCTGAGAACTGACAGCAGTTCAGGTGCGGCCTCACCAGCGCAAAAGGAGAGGGGAAGGATCACCTCCTTTGACCTCCTGGCAATACTTGGTCTAATACAGCCCACGATTCAGGATTTTGCTGGCCTGCCTTGCCAGAAGAGCACATTGCTGGCTTATGCCCAGCTGGAGCTGTCCTCCCTCAGGCCCTTCTCTGCTGCTTCCCAGCTGACTGCCCCTGTGTCAGTACCAGTGCCTGGGGTTGTTCCTTCCCTGGGCAGGATTTTGCATTTTTAAAAGGTTCCTACCAATCCATTTCAAGGTCTCTCTGCATCAGTTACTCCTCCCATTTTGGTGTCATCTGCAAATTAGCAGTGTACACTCAAGCAAAAAAACTGAGTCAAACAAACTTGACACTATATCTTATTCAAAATAACTATTTTATCCTACTGTTGTTATTAGTGTATTTTGTGGTTATGTTCTTTTTAAGTAGCTAATGTCAGGCTTATTAATAAATTGGACCCTTGAAATTATTTTTACACAGTAGAAAAACAACCATCACTGGCAACCACTTCTCACTTTATTTCTCAGGGATTAGCTCACCATCAGCAATTACTATGACAGTTTAGATTAGCAGAAATAGAACGACTTTACTACCTGCAGAATTTCTTTACCACTTACATTTCTGCTTTGCAATGCAGTGGGGAAAAACACTTCTGGTGTCTTTAGCTAAAACTTTTTAAAAATAGATATTCTCTTACCTCCGTAGTATATCATGCAATGTGCAAAGCCAAGGAATCCTGTCCTAGAAGGAAAACAAGTTAGTTAAAAATTCTTTAGAAATTAATTTGAAACAATTGCTACTAACATCTCAGATTTGACTAGAGGTAAAAATTATCATTAAACTGTACAGCAAATTTAGTTTTGAATCTTTCTTCCTACATAGATTTGCTACAACTGCCTGAAAGCTAATAAGAAGTGCTCAGCACGTTATGAATAAGATGCTGTTAGTGGAATTGTACTGTTTATATTACAGGTCCCTACAAGTATATGATGAAAGTAATATATAAGCAAGTGTAGCATGCACTTCGTAAACCTCTGAAGGACAATGAACTTATCTCTTGCTTCTATTATACTACTCAAATGTACAGCCAGAGTTGTTGTTTTGTTTTTTTTCCCCTCATATAGTGTCATACACACACTCCATCCCCATTTTGGATCCAAGCTGAAGCTTTTAGAAACAGACAGATATAAATTTAGTTATCTGCAGTAATTGTGTCAGTAGCATTCACAAATAAATATAACCACAACCACAATTACTCAAAACTTTTGCCCACTACTTAGGCAAACATGAGTGACCAATCAGATGGAAATTTGATCAGATGGAAATTAATTGGAAATTTGAAGCTGCTACCAACTTCAGTCCTGCCTAATGAGCACTATGCAACTGGTCCCAGTTGCAATGGTCTTTTTCTATGCTGCTACTGCTGGGTGAGCATAACAAATAACATGGACAAATAAATGTAACAGTTTTTTGTTGCTGTCATTTTATTGCTGTCAATAACTTCTCCTTGGCATTCAAGATGGCCCTCACAATTTTGCACTTCTCATTTTTCAGAAGAGATGCTTTCCTCTTGCTGAGCACCATGCACCAATCATTTAGTCATTCAAGTGTACAGTGCTGCTACAGACAACATCCAGGCTTCCAACCACTAGTGAAAGATCCAAGTTTTTAACCAGAATCTAGAATATTTTTTTTCAGTCTAAATTGACTTAAGGCCATCTCCCAAAAGATTTGAGTTTTTTTTGAAAAAAAACTGAAGTGGAAGCCTTGAAAAGAAAAGAATAAAAGAAAAAAATTAAAAAAGAAAAAAAACAGTAGGAGCTTAGAAAAATTTTTGTATTACAGCTAAATTCTTAAAATCTTTTTAAGATGATCTCATTACTGCATCTTGCCTTGTTTCTAAACTCCGTATCATTTTAGATTGATTTCATATGTTCACCACCATATCCTTTTAGATTTATTCCATATGTTCACCAGGATTTTTTAGTTTATATTATTTGTTTAAAAGTCTTTATGCACATTCATAAGTTTATGTTTCTCTAGACGTAGTGGACATAAACTTTTTAAAGTGACTTTAACTGTAAAACCACTGTCCTAATTGATGGCAAATGGAAAAATCCTTTTTTTCAAGTTTTACCATTAAGCTATTAGTTCTTTAAGCACCGCCAGCCTGTCAAGGCATGGGATTGTCCCACTCTGCTCTGCACTGGGCTGGCCTCACCTTGAGTCCTGTGTGCAGTTTTGGGCAGCACAATGTAAGAAGAATATAAATATATTGGAGAGCATCCAAAGGAGGGCCTTGAGGGGAAGGTGTGTGAGGAGTTGCTGAAGTCACTTGATCTGTTCAGCCTAGGGAAGAGGAGACTGAGGACAGACCTCACTGCAGTTACAACTTCCTCATGAGAAGAAGAGGAGGGACAGGCACTGATCTTTTCTGTGTGGTGACCAGTGATAGGACCTGAGGGAATGGATTGAAACTGTGTCAGGGGAGATTTATGTTGGATATCAGAAAAAGGCCTCATCCCAGAGGGTATCTGGGCACTGGAACAGGCTCCTCAGGGAAGTGGTCACAGCACCAGCCTGACAGAGTTCCAAGGCATTTGGTCAGCGCTTTCAGGCACATGCTGCAATTCAGAATCATAGAATCATTAGGCTTGGAAAAGACCTGAAGATCA
>VZUA01063277.1:13357-24799 GCA_013401035.1 Horornis vulcanius | reverse complement strand
AAAAAAAAAAAAAAAAAAGGTATTTTAGGAATAAAACCCCAAAACAACTGTCAAGTTGTTTTTCCTAGAGAAGCAACCATCCTTGCAGTACAAAGTATTTATTTATGCATTTCCAAATAGATCTGGCTGCAGGGGAATGATTTAAGCCTCAGTGAAGCAGCAAACATTGCTTGTGATCTTTTTCACTAGGTTGTCCAAGCCTTCAGTGTTTATTCAGCCTCTGATGCTTTCTGTTTATCTGCTGATAGTTTTTGGAGGCTCCAGCTGTGGGTTAAAGCCCTGGACCTGGGAATCTGCTGGAATCACTGGGCTGTGCCTCACTGGATCCACAGGCTGATGGATTTGGATCTGCCAATTCACTGGGGTCAAAGTTGGCACCTTTTATATGGGCAGGGAAAACCTGGAAAAGCCCCCAGGAACCCCAGCACAGCCCAGACATTTGGCTGAGAAGGCACTCCCCTGATTCCATCTACATTCAATACGCTTTTCTACAAAATTAAACAGAGTCAAGCAGTTCTCACTACATAGATTGATTTAATGAGTTACCTGCACTCTGCCAGCAAGGATGGACCAGAGTGCAGGCAAGGGAGGCTGCAGGAACCCCTGCCCTGATTCAGCACAGCTGCAGTCACCTAACACACAAAATCCCATTTATCTGCAACTCCTAAACCTTACATTGTCCCAACCTTTTGGGCTGGAACCAGCTCTAATCCTGCTTTTAGCAAAACAAACAATAGCAAAAGAGACTAGAAAAATCTTTCTGTATTCTAATTGATTTATTTTTTTTAATCTGTCTAAATTGCTACTGCAAATTAAGAGCAGAGGAGGGGAGTTAAAACTATTGTTAGATAGTTGGTCACAGAAGCTCTATTTCTGTTAAGAGACAAATGTATTTGGGCACACCTGACAGCTCCGGGCTTTTACTCAAGGTTTCTCCAGTTCCTCAGCAACAGAGGATTTGCTGGAGCATCCCATGGCTCCCCTCTGGTCTGGTCTCCTTGGCTATATAGAAATAAATTGCTGGGAGTGTCCCCTCTCATGCTGATGTCTGAACTGAGAATCACAGAGCCTGTGAAGCCCAGTGCCCTGGCAAAGCCTGTGCTGATGGTTCCTGCCTTCCCTCACACAGGTGGGATTCAAATGAAACTCTCCTGCTCCCTTCTTGTGCAGGTGGTTCCCCAATACTACTCAGCCATAGCACTGGGAGTTCCCTGCAGTTATGAAATATCTGACATTTAAATGGAAGAGTAAGAAGTATAACTGTCAGGAGTATAAATATATTTTGCATCAAAGCTTAAATAGCTTTAAAAAGTTTCCTGAATGTGCTATCACGTCGGTTCTCAGGGTTCTGTGACTCTGAAGCTTCTCCTTTTTAATTTTTTTTCTGGTAAAACCTAAGCCAGTTTCCCAGCCTTGAACTGGGGCAGGGGAGATCCAACTTACATTTGTGGGAGATTGAGCTTTGACAAGGCAGCAATATGAGGAAATGGGCAGCACCTACAGCATCCCGTGGCACCTTTGTGAACTGATGTAAATCTCTATTTTATGAGAAAAAAAAATTCATTTATTTTATGAAAACATCAGACACAGCCACAAGTCCCACAGCACCCTGAAAGGAGGATTGTTCCCAGCTACAATTCTCTGCTGGAACATATTTTAACCTGAAGCACAGGGGTCACAGGGTAAATGGCTGCACTTGCTACAAGGCACAGGAGACAAATGTAGTTCTCCATGAAGGAAAAACAAATTCACCACTAAAGAATTCCTCTCAGTGTATTTATCCTAATCTCTCACCACACAACTGTTTCCAGTGACTGGAGGCAGATTGGTAAGAGATACCAACTGTCAGGAAAAGGTGAAAAGCAATTAGTAAATCACTATCTCTTTTGTAATCACTGATGAAATTTCCATTTTTTTTATCCCCTCCTGCTCACTCGCCCAAACAAGCAAGACATCACCTTGAAAATGAATGCAATTAATTATATTAGCTGAAGCTTTTAAAGAAGAATGGCTTCTCATTTACATTCCTGGCAGAAATTCAATAAGATTGCACTACTGTAAGGTTGATTGAACTGCTGCTGCAGTTAGACCAGTATCCTGAAATAAAAATAATTCTAATGTTCATTATGAGATTTTTAGAGCTAAGTACTTTTAACTGTTAATATTCTCAAGTAAGTCTGCAGTGGAAAGGCTGGAAAAGGCAGTTTACTGTGTGTTAACTGAAGCTGAAATAATTTCCTTGCCTTCTGCACCATCCTCCACTTACTTTTAACTAATCAAAAATTAGCAGAATTATCCTACATGCCTGAACTAATTAGTAAAGATGTTATCCAAACCTTCAGCTTTCACCTATGCACCTGAGCACTTGCCCTCTCTCAGCACAGCTGTAGCTCTGTTGACATGAAAGGTTTGCAGAAGTTATTTGTGTGCAGGGATTCCCTGCTTTCACCTGGATGCTGCTGTAGCAGAGGGCAGCACAGCACTGCTGGATTGCCTCAGCAATCCCAGCTAAGCACCACAAACCCAACAGAAATTGCTACACTGGCCTGCATAATGGAGTCTTTGCAGCACACTTTCAATTGGAGACAATAAATGATTATGCATGTATTTATAAAAGCATAATCAGTTTGTGAAAGCGTAATTGGTTTGTGAAAGCGTTATTAGTTACAGGGATGTAAATAAGCAAGGGGAAAATGCAGGTTGGTGTTTGGATCACAGGCTGGAGGATGAGGTAATTAAAAAATCCCATTTAATAGCAAATTGGGCACATATTTGACAGGCCCATCCCACTGCAGAAACACACCTGGAGAGAGCTGGACGAGGTTCTCAGCCTGGCTCCAAGCTCCTGGCAGAGAGAGGGACAGAGAGGAAGAGCTCCATCCCTCCACTCCAGCAAGGGGACACCTGCACACAACCAGGCTCAGGAATAAATATCTACAAAGGAACCAAAATGCTTCAGTTACTACCCAAACCCCCCTGTTAAACAGAATATGGAATGGACCTTAATGTTTACAGAATCCTGAAATAATATGGGTTGGAGAGCACCTTAAAGACCATCTCATTCCCTTCACCTTCCCCTGTCCCAGGTTGCTCCAAGCCCTGTCCAACCTCAAATTTGATGAGTTTTATCATTTCTTTAAGTTCAAGTAGAATTATGTGAATACACACATCAAACACACAAAATAGATTTGGTGCTTGTAGAAAATTTGGCACAACCCACTGCATCCTGTCCACTGCTGCACTGTGCCTTCACAAACCCAGCTTATGCTGCTCAGGTTTTTCATCTGACCTCAGTTTAAGAAAGCTTTAAATGTAACTATCATCGAGTGAGATAATGCTTATTGCCTTTGCTCTTGGAATAATGAAAAGGTATTCAGGAAAAGCAGGTGGGAGTATTAAGTCTGCTATCACAAGAGCTAAAAAAAAGAAATATAAAGGCAGGCAGAGAGCTTTAGGGTCTCTACACCCTACTGTTGGTCACATTCCTTTAATTAAAAGTAGTAAGGAAAAGTCATTGGGCTGGCTGCAATTTGAGCAAAGAGTTAATTTCAGATAGAAATGTCAATATCTTCTTTTTTCCACAAGAATATGGAGACTGAGTGAAGTTTTACAAAGGACTTGAGATGAAGTTTTAACCTTAATATGGAAGGTATGAACTCCCTGTTTCACCAGAAGGATGTTGGTGATTCATCTACTTCTTAAGTCTTTCTCAGACAAATGGAAAAAGAAATCAAAAGAGAGAGCTGATAGAATAAGAAAGCCAAAATAATTCTCAATGTGTTTCCTGTGTTGGAAAGGCTCTCACAGAGCAGTGCCTGGATCCAAACGAGCATCTCTGAACAGTTCACACTTATCTTTGAGCCAAAACCGAGATTTTTAGCCAAATGTTTAGATATCTCTGCTTGGAGAGATGGCTGAGGGGTCTAAGCACAACTTGGAACTGCAGGCATTTGGTTTATCAAGTTTAGCAACAGGCCAGCCTAGCTGTAAAGCTGTAGGCTGGACATTCGCTTGCTCACAGAAAGTGATGAAAAAGTCAGTTATTTCATTTAACCCACACCTATGAGGCAATTATATCATCTTTAAAATGACATAATGAGGAGAAAGTTAAGTTTTTTGTCCTAACAGACTGCAAATCTGTAAAAATGAGCATGCTAACAGGAGAATCTCTGGAATGCAGGGACTGAGGCAGACTGACACCAGCTTCAGACAGAACCTCCCAGCCCAGGTGAGCAGTTTTGGGGTTCTGTGTCAGGCTGTGCCACCTCACAGGGTATTGGGTCTCAGCCCAGGTGATCCAGGCTGCAGTGAATCTCCCAAGCACTGGAACCCTGACTTCTCTTGGAAGAGTCAAGGACTTCTGCTGTACCACCAAGAAACACAGCACAAAGCCCTGAAACTTAACCCCTGGTTAGCTTTACTTTCCTAGATAAAGGCAGGGATGGCTTTGTCAAATAACCTGGGACAATACTGCATGGAANTGTTGTTTCTATAATTTAACCAATGAAGAGAAGTGTTGTCTTTACTGACCAGTCCTAGGGTTCTTCAGCACAGCATGTTATAAAAGGGCCGTGTGAAATTGAAAATAAAACCTTCTGAATTTTATTCCACCTGGAGTCAATCTCTTCATTTTGTGTCCAACAGCGACAGAAGAGGACCAGAGTCAGGGCACACTGCTAATTACCTTGATGAGCTCATCAGCAAGAACAGCTAAGATGATAACCACAACAAAACTCCAATTTTTTCCAAAGCATGTATGACTTTTCTATTACTGTACTTGTCTAAAACACGTGCCTGCCAAAACTCTGCACCTTGTGAGACAATCCTGTGGATTTCACAGGATGCCAGGTCTCATTCTGGGGATGCAGAGCAGGGATGGAGGCAGAGGGGGCAATCAGTGGAAAGTATCAGGCTGTTGTAAAAGTGATAGACATGAAAACATATCTAAACACATTGGTAATTTTGCCACATCTAAAAGCTACAGGTTTAAGAATGTGACAAATCCACCTCAGACACAGAATTGACTTTAAGAACCTTGTGGCCCGAAATCACAGTGAATTTGTTCTTTGAAGGAGTTTTTCACTGACTAGACAGTATGATCACAGAAGCTCTGAGATGCTTCCTTACCTTGGGTTTGAAAAGTTAAAATGTTTGGGGAGGAAAAGTCTTCCTCTTCAAACACAGGACTGGAGACCATGCTTTTTCCTCGTGTAATAAATGAATTGAATAACATCTTGAATAGATTATGCCTAAAGTTTCAGAAATAAATCAAAATAGCAGCAGTACTGTGAGGACATGGGCTTGGCCTGATTTTGAAATCACAGTCCACTCTGCCCAAACACTAAAGCATCAGGGACAGGGAAAGCCTGATGTGTAACAGCTCCTTATTTCACAGTGAGATACGGCTCATTTGGAGCAGCAAACTAATTAATACAATCAGAGACTGAAGTTTCAGAACTCTCCCAACAGCACACATTAGCATATCCTGCCCAGAGACTTGATAAAGTTCAAAGCTTATCTTGTAGCCTGCACGCTCCGTGTTTGCTCAGAGCAGCAGCTGGCCAAGTGATCTCCCTTCTCCTCAAAGAGCAAAATTAAATTAGATTAGATCGTCTCCTCTCCCTTGTAGAATTAAGACCGTGCTATGAAAACAAGCAAATTAGCTTTTGAAATCCTGTTTCTCACTTTAAGGCTCCAAGGCTGGGAAATGCTTTCTGTACCAGTTCAGCTCAGCTGCAGGAGTGTGTTTGTGCTCTTTGCCTGGCCACCTGAAGGACAGAGTTCAACAGATGTGTCTCTCCCTGGGCTTGAGGCTGCGAGGGGCAGATCCTGAGGGATGAAGCCAAAGAAGGGAACAAAGGAGGAAAGGAAATGGACACAAAGCCTTGAGAATCAAGACACACAGAAGTCACAGAGTCACGGGATGGGTTGGAAGGGATTTTACAGCTCATCTCATTCCACCCCCTGCCATGGACAGGGACACCTTCCACCAGACCAGGTTGCTCCAAGCCCTGTCCAACCTGGACGTGATGGTTTAATAAGAGCTGCAGTAGTGAGGCTTGAAAGCTTCTTGGTTTGTTGCTATATAAAATATCCTGAATAAAAGAGTAAAACCTGGTTCCTAGAAAAAGCAGTGTTAGGAACATGAATGTTACATCAGAAGAAAAGACTTAGAGCATAAGGAAACAGAAAAAAAATGTAGGGACCAGGATTTTTTGGACTAGAAAGCTGGACTGAAGAACAACAAATGTTTATGACTGAATGGTGGAGGTTGAGTTCAGATCAGCGATGCCAGATGCCAAATTCAAACCAAACAAATACACAACAGCAAATTAAGCTCAAAGGGGGACATACAAATGAGATCCTAGACTGAAACCGTAGTTTCTAGAGCTCGCTCACTGCACACCAAGCTGTGAGGTCAGTTGGCACAACTGATAAACGAGCTGATAAAACGTCTCCCCATTAGGTCCGTGTGCTGCAGCAATCAGACACACTCCAGAAGTCCATCCTAGGCAATCTGTTCTAGATGAACAGCTAATGAGAACTAACCTAAAGCACTTTTCCCTGGTTATGATTCCTCCTTTGAATATTCCCATAACTGTACTGCTAAACAACTCAAACCTATAAAACTGAATCGGGGAAAGAGATTCTTCTGCTGTGGACAGATGGAGTAGTAAAACTGGCCGTGAGAAAGCACAGCAATATCCATGGCACATCTTCACTCAGTCACCCCAGACTGCAACAAATTTAGCAAAAAGTTAATTTAGCTTATAGTTTGTTTGTTTTTTAATACTTTGATTATCTCCTATTAGGCTGGAGTTGGTGGAGAAGGTGATTTGGGGTTTATTGCCAAATTTCTTCACAGCTTGATCTTCACTACCATAACTAGAGGAGGTTATAAGATGAAGATGGTATTGCAGGAAAAAAGAAATACAAAAAAAGGTCTCATATACACAAAAAACAAGAGGGATGGAGGGAAAGGAAGATTTTGGAGGGTTTATGTTTCCATGAGTGGTGAGTTTATGGGGCAGACTGACTCGTGAGGAGGCAGCAGGAACAGTTATCCCATGACAGCGCTCATCACGCTGCTTAAAGCTTTACTAACTTGGCTGTTAGAGAAGAGTGGCACAGAAGTAAATTAAAAAATGGAAGCGCTGCATAAACTTTGAGGACATAAAACAGTTGTTCTAAAGCATTTAAGATTAATCAGAAACAGCTCTGCTGTTTCATGGCTCTGTAGACAGCGGGCCACTTGGTGCTCTCCTCGTGCTGCCACATCTGCTGTGTGTGCCAGGGTTGGGTGGGAAGCTGGGACAAAGCATCCTGACTCTGCCAGCATCCCTGCAGGGCAATAGATGGCGTTTCCAAAGGTTCAAGGGATGGGTTCAGACCTTCAGTGTGAAGGAGGATCTTGTTATAGAAGAATGAGATGAATCAAGCAGGTTCTTAGACACCTGAGCTGTGATGAGGTTTTCTTATTCTGCTTCCCTTACTGCATCCTTCTGATCAACACTGACATTTCCTTCATATTACCCCCTCATGCATGCACTGTAACTAAATCCAAAGTAGAAGACCAGGGAAAAGCTTTTTCCATCATTAGAAAGATAAATCCACCCAGCAGGGTGTCTCTGTTCTACACATATGAGGTTTACCCAAACAGCTTGACACCTTTCTATGTTTATAGAAATTTAAGGAGAATCCAAGCATTTCTCAAGGTAAATGAGGGCCCAAATGGTTTGTGTTGAAGCCTGAAACATCTCAATTTCCTGTGAATTCCCTGTGACTTGGCTGGTGCCATTTTTACTGCAGCTGTTCATTCAATTGAGAGCTCACTTCATGAAACATGTCAGGGAGAAAAAAGAGCCGATGAGAATTCAGTGAATACAGCTTTTCATTTCAAAAGCTCCTCAAACACACACAATTGCTTTCTGTTGCTTAATTTTCAACATTGATAAACATAATTGCATTTATTTATCTAGTCAATACTGAAAACAAGTGATAATTTGTAATATAACAACTTTACATCTCAAAGGAATACAAGCACAACAGTTTCCAGTCCCTTCTAAAGGAGGTGGATGACACGGAGGAGGTTGGATTGCCTATGCAGGAGAAGCTTTCATTTTTTTTTTTTCCCCATGAGGATATATTAATATTGTTGCTATCAACATGCTTTTGTACATATATGAATGACTTTTGGAAAAGAGATTTAAAAGCCAGCATTTTTCATGTGCCAAATTACACGCACTAAATATCTGATACTGGCAATAGCAAATGCTAATATTTCCTAAGCATGAAAAATGAACTCTCTTTCCCCCACAAATTCTCAATAGCAACAGTTCTCACTGGGACCAGTGATCAGAGGCAGTTATTATCATTCCATCAAACAATCTGTATCCTTCTAATTAAATAGTAAAGCATCTGAAAATCTGCTCGTTATGAGTCTCCATCCTGTTTGTTTGGAAGCTGGCAGAAAGACTTACAGTTGGTTCACCATACACTGAATAGGGCTTGTGGTAAAGAAACTGCATTAGTTAAATAATTCCTAACACTGCAATCTTGGATACATTTCCATAGCTTTGTACTCAGATGCTGGGAGTCTGTTAAATGGTGTGATGGTTGGTGAAAGAAGTGAAAAACTAAAGAAAAAAGTAAGAAGGATGAAAGAAGAGAGTTCACTGGGTCAAAGAGACAAATGGGGGGGGGTGGTGGTGGGAAAAGTGCATTATCCAGACACTGCACTGCAGCACAGAGTCCCTCTAAGAGATTACACCCAGCTCCCACTGAATTTAAGGGATTTCAGGAGCATTCCACTGAATCTATGTTAAACAACTCCAAAAAGCTGAAAANTTCGACCTTTCCTGCATTTTCCCCACCTGCCTTCAATCCCTGCTTAGTGCCTCAGTTGCTTTCCTGGATCATGCTGAGGGGTAATTTTGCCTCTGATTTCCCCAGTATTTCCTTTTGTAAATCCTCATCTGTCAATATTTGTTCATTGATGGTCTTCTTCTCTCTTTCACATCTGTTCTGTCTTGACTTTGGCCACCTGCCCCATGCAGGTTCTCAGGTCACTCTTCCATTGGAACTTCTTTCCTGTTAGACCTGTCCATCTCTAGGCTGTTCACAAACCTTCCAGAAAAAAGGAAAAATACCCAATGCAGAACAGGTTCACAGTTTGAGGGGAGGAAAAAAAAAATAAAACCAGAACTCTGTCTACTCAAAAAATTCCCTCTTCAAATGTGGTTACAAATCTCAGCCCTCACTAGACCTGCAATATTCCCTAATCCTGTCAGTTCCTTCAAAAGCACTAGAATTTATCTCTTCCTCCTAAAACTTCTGCTCCTATTTACTCACTGCTTTGCCTCTTCCTTAATAGCCACTAACCTCACATTTATCAATTTTAGTATTTTTGTCAGAAAGATCTTCCCCATCCCTCATTCCACCTATGCATCTTGTTTATTCCTGCAACCACATTTATTTCAATAGAATTTATATTAAATTTCATCTGTGTAGAAGAAAGAAAGGTTTCTTCCATCTCTCAACATCTGAATATTTTGAAGCTGTACATGAGAAATATTTTTCCACTGGTGTGGCTATAAAATTCCCTAACTTAACCCTCAAACAAAAACCAGTTTTAACATGTTGGCATCTGGACAGCATGTCCTAGCAGAGCTCAGAATAACACATTATAAAAAATGCAGGCTGTGTTTAGATGCTGAGAGGCATCAGGTCCTGCTAGAGCCAACAGGTGCTGAGAAAAATTAATGTTTCAGTGCTGAGACCATGCAGGAGAAACAAGTACAACAGCAGCTTGCTGTTCCTTCCTCCCAGGGTGAGGCAGAGTGATGTTGTGGCAGTGCTTTAGAGGTGCCATGATCTCAGTAATGGTGATAATGGAAAGGTCCTGACACTCACAAACAGCTCTGTTTGGGGAAGCTCTCTCAGGAAAGGGACAGAAAGAGGCTGACACCAGTTCAAATGTACCATTTAACACATCAAGGTGCAGGAACTACGTGTGCTCCCAGCAGACAGCAATCCCTTCAGGGTTATTAAAACACTTCCTAGAAGCCTTTCTGATCTTTGATATCATTTCTTTCTAGCCTGTAAGCTCACTGAAGGCTGCACATCCTTGCTAAGCTTGATTGTAGTACCAAAACCCCAGCTCCCTCCAAGTGCAAGGATGGTTCTGCTGACCTCTGACAACAGCACACGAGGAGAAATGCTCTCCCACCTTTACAATGGGAATGACACAATTAAAAACTGGGACGTGAATTCCTCTCAGCAGAAGTCTTTTAGAGAGGTAAATGTTCTTAATTAAATCACCTTTTTGCATCACTGAATAAAAGCAAGTACTTAGTGTGATATACCTCATTTATAGGTCTGTAATTTCCCCACAGACTTAGGTCAAACAGTCCCCCACTGTTTCTATTTCGTGCAAAACCAGTACAGCCCATCCCAAAGGAAAGGTTTTACTGGGTGTTAGAACACAGGAGCACGAGACAGAGCAAATATTGGGTAATAAGCACTCTTAAAACTAATGGGTTTAAATTGCTACCTGTATGAAATCAGTTCTGCGTGGAACTGCTCATGGTCTTCATTGCTGAATAAGCAAGATTTTCTAAATATACAGGTGGGATTTAATTATTGACAATGCAGACCTAACCCAAGATGCAAAAAACATACGGGTGACAACACATTCCTTCAAGGGACACCTAAATCCTGTTGCTGGGCTGTGAGCAGCCATCAGAGAATGAGTTACAGGCTCTGGAGAGAGAAATTGAAGGCTGTAAGCAGGAAAAAAAAATCCCTCTTGCTGCTTGCAAGGTTACATTCCTCCCAAAGCTGCACTCATAAATAGGTCAAAACCGTGCTCTTTCCTGGAAACCTCAACATTGCCATGCACATCCACTAAAATAAACCCACCACCTGCAAGCAACCCCAAAAAACTCAGGTTAGCATCAAACAGGGATGGAATTCTGGAAATGGGGAAGAATTATTTACAACTACAAGAAAGAATCCCAAAGCACTGACAGAAGGCTGCAAAATAAAAACACATTGGGGAAACTTTCCAGAGATCCCTTTCTCTTTAGACATTAGCAGCTGAGAAATTACTTGTAGTTCATTAACAAGCCACAGACTAATCTATTTACTTGTATAGAAGTGAAAGAGTGGGGAGAAACATTTGATTCATTCTTAGTAATTTCCCCTGCATAAAATATTTTTGGAGAAAAAGAAATATACAGGCAGCTGAGCCAAATTTTTTTCTCCCTCTCAGACAAAACTAGATCATGATTCATCATATACACAGATGAATTTTAATTTATTCCTTTAACAAGTTTATTTTTGTATTTTCTTGTAAGCAAGAATTAATACACTCAGACACGGGGAAATGTTAATTTTACTGCCTCGCCTTTCAAGTTTACAAATGTTGAGTCTAACTCCTGC
>VZUA01063273.1:12426-23498 GCA_013401035.1 Horornis vulcanius | reverse complement strand
CTAGCAATACATGCTGCTGCAGGAAGGCTCTGGGCAGCACCTTGAGGATAGACCGCAGGAGTCATATGGGCACAGGCAGACCTGTGTGCATGTGGGTGGGGGAGGGTATGACACAGCATTTGGAAGTGAATGCAAGGACAACTTCTTGGGGATACCCATGCAGTCATAATATGGCTCTGCTCTCCCTGCCAGCAGTGTTTTGAGGTCCAGTGCTGTCCATACCCAAAAGTCCCTGCCCCTCCTTGTGCTCCACAAAGCTCTTACCACTATTCTGTTTGTATGCTAGGAGGCCTTCCCACCAGAAATGCAATTTTTTTGCTAAGCATGCTCAGATTAAACCACATCTCACGTAATCTCTTCTTCAGCATACAGGCACTAAGCACTGAAAAGCCTCTTGATAGGGACTGTCTCAACAATAACACATTTCTTCACCTCTTGGTAGAAGCAGTGCTGGGAGATTTATGTAAGAAAATTTGACCATAATTGTAAGATGTTTTAGGCCTTTGGCTCAGCTGCTTAAATGCATTGACCAGCTGGTGGTGTAGAATAAAACTCTGTGTCTGCAGAGCAATGCGTGGGATGCAGGGGACCTGAAACCTGAATTACGTACATTGCAGGAGCTTTATTTTTTACTATCTGGGCTGAACCTCTAGGCTGGACATCTGTTACTGATTGTCTTGTCTTTTTACTCATCTGCTTGAAGACAGCGACCTGCCATGAGAACCAAACTGCAGTAAACAAGGCCAAACAGGAGATTTGTCTGCTGAAATACTTTGAGATAATAGACTCATTTAGCAAACTATGGCAATGTGAGAAATGAAGCCCACTCCTAAAAATTTTTTAAGAGCTTAATACAGGATAATAAGGGACAGACCAATAAAGCAAAAGTAGCAGGGCTGGGTGCATGGCAACAGCCAGAAGTGCTGCCAGTCCTTTAGCAAGCAGTCCTTTATACAGTTGCAGTTGCATTACTTCCCCAAATGACTTCGCACATTTCTCTGAGATTTTACCACAACTATGCCTCAAGTTGCAACAGCACTGCAAAAGTCCACAGAGACAGACTGAGGGTTCATTAGGGAGGCAGTCCGTGGTGGTCTTCTGATGCCACTTTAGACTGGATATTTTCCTTTTACGGTATGTTGTTCTCTGCCTCTGCTATCTTAGTTATACACTTTGCAAGAGCAGTCCTATCTTGTGATACATCTTTTGCAAGCACACTTACATCTTGTGAAGGCCTTGTTTCATGCATAATTTTAGTTATACAGTCCACAAAAGGAATTACAATTTGTACCATAGCTACAAAAATGGTTACAATTTATAATAATTTGCAAAAGCAAATACATAATAGCAAAAGCCAACAATTATTTAGCAAATTGTAACAGGCAGCAAAAGTTTTTTTGGATCGTATATATTTGTGGGTCTAAATACTCTCTTGGATTTATCCTTAGCTGCTGTACCTCACTGCCATTATTTACCACAGAAACATTTTGTTCTGATATTTATTCCATACAGCATTTCCAAATACAGACACTGCACAAAATAAAGTCATATTGGAAATTTCTTTAATAAATAGACCATAATCCCTATATTATTCATGCCAAGGCCAATATGAGACATTAGAAATGTATGAAATTTCTGTAACATAACATCTTCTGCTCTTTGTGTTATGTTAGGGAATACACGTAGATGGCAGAACATTATTTAGTATTCAACTACTTCACTCAACATCCTCTCCCACAAAGGATATTGCAGAATTAGACAGGGGTCAGAACAGGGCACTGAAAATATTTAAGCACATGAGAAATCTGGTTAGGGAAATAGCTTTAAAAGGCTGCGATTGTTTATTTGTCAAAGGCTGTGAATAAGAGAAGACATGATAAGAGCATAAAAATAATTGTTTAAGAGAAAGCAGAGCAGAAACTTCTATCCTTCCTGTCTTGTAACAAGTGTGACAATGAAGCATTCAAAGAAATCAAAATGTGGCAAATTCAGAACTGATAAAAAGAAATATTATCCCATACAAAACGTAATTAGACTGGAAGCAATTACCACTGACTGCCCTGCTGGCCAAGAATAGAGTTCAAAGTCAAAGTTCAAAAATAAAAGAGAGTATGTTCTTTGTATAATGAGATACATAATATAATGTAAAAAGGGGAAGAAAAACTGTCTAAAAATCTTAAGTATTTCTGAGGGGCAAATTAGTTTACCAGAAGGAGTAGATTGGGATGGGCTCTGTGTTTCCTATCTGCTTTTCACTTGGTTGCATTAACCTTCCTGAAAGCACATGGGGCTGGCCTCTCAATGCACCCATCTGGAGTCACATATGGAAAACAAAACACAGGACACCTGAAATTAATACAACAGACTGTGAGCTTCAGTGCTGAGAAACCTGTGGTTACTACTGTCTTTGCTTGCTTTGTTGTAGTTGTGGTCAGCACATGGAGTACAGCATCTCAAATTGCCTCAGTTCAATTTTCCAAAGCTTATCTGGGTGCACTCTGAGAAAATATGAGGAAAAATGCTGTCATATTTATTGGTTGTCACTTCATGAATATTTCATAGTCACAGAAAAGGTCATTTCCACTCTCCCTGCTCATATCTTTTGGAGGAGAAACAGATCTGAGTTCTAGAGTTTGAGATTCTTCACTACAAGGATCACACATCTCCAACCTCAGGTCCATAGCCTTCCACATCTTGGGGACATGTAGCAGTGGTCACAGGAGAGAAAAAAAAATCCCTAAAGTCATAACAGAAAATATAGGTTGAGTTATCTTGGCATGGAACTTAAATATATAATCAGATCAGAATCCTAAAGGCAAGGTGTTTTAATCTACTTACCCCCCTAGGTGCTTTGCACATAGTAGTTTGTTCTAGTAACACCTTAGGTAAACATTTTACTTAAAATTGTCCAACACTGGTGTTCTTACAACTTTTTTCAACATTTTTCTAGCTATTTTTTCAGTAGTTACCTGATTTCTAGGCAGCCTCAGGAGGAGATGTGGAAAGGGAAAAACATGCTTTGAAAGTAGGGAGGGAAATTTTAGGAAAAAAAAGTGTGAGTATGACAACAAATGACCTATGGGAACAACTCAGTTCCTCAGGAAGATTTGTCCGTTGTCAAGACAAACATTCTCTTATTGGCAAAGTGAATGTAGGCATAAATATATGAACATGAATCACACATTTCCCTGTGTGTGAAAAAGGCATTTATGATCTGGATGATGAGACAGCAATTCCGTTGTGCTCTTAATGCAGTGCTTTGGGAGAAAACAGAGAGGTAAGCAATGACTTACACCTGCGCAGTGCACATGAAGAGTCCAGTGGACTCATTTTATATAACAACTTTATTATTATCATGCAAATTGGCTAGTGACCACAGCACAATTTAAATAGGTATCTGAGAACAGAAGAGTGAAATAATAAGGTAAATAATGCTCTGGTTCTTCCAGTGTGGATGCATGAAACAGATTGAGACAACTGAAACTTGTAGAGACTGCTGAATCTCTCCCCCAGTCACTGTTGAGGGATTACCCATTTTAAAAAGTGGAAGTTCTTAACATATTTTAGATAATTCCATATATTGCAATAATGTATGTGTTCTGTATTAATGATTACTTCACAAAAACTTACTTTGGTCTGCACCAGAATAATTAACAGTTACTCAAAAGATGGTTAAGTTTTTTAATCTGCCCCTCCATGTGCAGCAGGTTTCGGTGATTAAGTATTTATTTTGTACACTTTGTTAATGAAAAACTTCATTAAATCATAATTGCTTTTATAATATAAATCAGCATATATTTTAAAAATCACAACATAAACAAAATAAGAACTATTTGATTTAGACTATTTATAGATACTTATTCTCTACTTCAATTTTAACTGGAATTTTCTTTTTCATGCCAGAAATAGAAAAGCCACTTCATTCTTTTGACTGGCTCTGAATGAAATACAAGCAAGCCAGGGAAATTGATTTCACTAAACCATATGGTACAGTTGAAACAGAGTAATTTTCCAAGTCAGTCTAAGTACTTTGGGCTGAAATTCAGGAGTTGTCAAAGTATGGGATCAAATGAGGATAATAAGAATTAGTGTGTTAAGCAAGTATTTCTTAGAATCTCAGCTCCTTCTTTTTAGTGTAGACTAGAACAATAGAAGAATTTCAGTTAGAAGAGACCTACAACAGTGATCTAGTCCAACTGACCAATTAAGGGTCCATCAAAAGTTATAGCACATTATTACGTACATTGTCCAAGTGCCTGTTAAACAGTCACAGACTTGAGGCTTTGATTTTCTCTTAAAGGAATCTGTTCCAGGGTTTAGCCACTGCATGGGTAAAGAAATGTTCCCTAACATCCTGTCAGAACCTCCCCTGGCACAGTTTGAACCATTCCCATGTGTTCTGGTCACTGGATCCCAGGGAAAAGAAATCAGCACTCCCTCTCCAGGTCCCCCCTAAGGAAGCTGTAGAGGGCAATGAGATCACCCCTGACCCTTCTTCTCCCCAAGCCAGATAAGCCCAGAGCCCTCAGCTGCTCCTCACAGGATGTGCCTTCCAGCCCTTCCACCAGCTCTCTTGTCCTCCTCTGGACCATTCAAGGACCTTCCCACCCTTCCCAACCTGTGGGGCCCAGCACTGCACACAGGACTCAGGGTGAGGCCGCAGCACGGCTGAATCCAGCAGGATGATCCCAAGCACAGCTGGTGCTGCTGTGTCTGATGCAGCCCGGGATGGGGTTTGCCCTCCTGGCTGCCCGGGCACACGCTGCTGACTCACCCTGAGCTGCTGCCGACAGCACCCACGGATCCCTTTCTGCAGGGCTGCTCTACACACACGCCTTTCCCAGCCTATACTTGTGCCCAGCTTTACTGCATCCCAGGGGCAGAATCTGTGTTAGTTCTTGTTAAATTTCTTGCCACTGTTAGTTACCCAGTGCTCCAATCTATTTCAGATCCCTCTGCAAGGCTCTTGTCCCTTGAGAGTCAAAAGTACCTCCCATTTAGTATTGTCGGCAAATTCGCCAAAGATGCATTAAACTCCTGCATCCCGACCATTGATAGACATGTTGAATGGAAACTGCCCTACAATGGAACCTTGAGGAACACCACTGATGACTGGTCAGCAGCCAGGTGTAGCTCCATGCACAACAGACTTTTGAACTCTGCCCTTCAGCAAGTCCTTCACTCAGCACATTGTGTACCTCTTCAGCTTATCCAGAAGGATGTTGTGAAGAATAGTATCAAAAGACTTATAAATATCAAGAAAAACTATGTCCACCAGTTCCTGTTCATCCACTAAACATGTAACCACTTTTTTGTTTCCAAAAGTGTCATTGACATATTTTCTTACCAGTGAATTACAAGCTCTTCTTGTGTGAGTGTTTACAAAATTTTGCTAAAAAAAACCAAAACCCTGAAATGATTGTAGTTCAGATTTTAAATGAATCAGGCAATGCTTCTGCATGCTATCTATTGGGTAATCCGCTCTACTGTTCCACCTGAATGAATCTGAGCTTTACCATCTCCATCCAATTTATTAGAATTTGTTGTAATTAATGACATCATCTATGGGTTAATTTTTTCCCAGTTCTGAGAAAGTCTCATTTTCTTAGAATACTGTAGCTCATATAAACAAACACAATTATATTTTACTTTTTTTACCCAACATTTTATTGATCATCTCTTGAAAGAAGAGAAAGGGAAAGAAGAGAAAGAGAAATTCATATTCATAGCAATTTTTCTCACACTCAGACTCTTTCTAAAACAAAATCAAATTGTTGCTCTTAAGGCACCTTGTAGTATTCTTTAAAGAATTCTCACCGGTATATTTTCATATCCATCCAGAGAGTTGGAGCTCCTGGAACATTTTATCAGTTCAATGAGAGCTGAGAGGTTAAGGAATATTAAAGACACAGTGTTCTTTCAGTCAAATTCTTCCTGTTTTGATAACACCATCCTTTATGAAAGTAAAAGGTCATCAGGTTCTGCTAATTCAAGGTCTTGGATTAACTGTGTTAATTCAGATTTCGGTTTGAAAGAGAGATCTCCATCAGTATACACAGACAAATAAACTGGGTGAGGTGCTGATCTTTCATATTATGTAAATATTTCAATAACTTTAGGAGAAAATTGTTCTTTGAATAAAGTCAGGAAGTTACATGAAATCAGCTCAGAACCTTTAAAAAGGTATTTCTGACAATGAAATATTGCCTAAAACAGTGACATATCATAATTAAGTGCAACATGTGCTATAATGCACCATTAACAGCTGCTATATACCAGCTATACACAGAGAAAGAGATGCTATGGATTATCAGTGAAACACTTTCAAATACTCAGTGGGATAGCTTCACCTCAGATTTGTAACAGTCAGGGACAACTAGGGGTTTTCATCAGACCTTCCTGGAATAAGGGATGTGAGTAAATTTCTGTTATGTCAATGCCTCTCCTAGAAACGTGCCTTTTTCCTTAAAGATTCATCTTTTTTTATGTAGCAAGTGCTGAAGTTATCTGAAGCAGCGAGACACTTCTGTTTTGCTGCACAGTAAGAATTCAATACCACTGAAACAAAAATATATATATACACTCTCAGTTTTGTTTGGATTTCTGGGTGTTTTTGTTTGGTTGGGTTTTTTTTGGGGGGGGGATGTGTTTTTTCTTTCAAATATACCCTCTATATTATAGGTTTATCTCATCATCAGAAGAGAAGTATCCAGTGGCTCCATTCTTATATGTTTTTCACTTCCTCTTTCCTTCTGAACTTCTTGAATCTCTTGCAGATCTCCTAATTTTGTGCATAAAGTACAGATTATCCTAGGTCTGACTTTGGCTTTAGGGGGCAAAAAAATTAAAAGTTTTTTTTTAGTCTTTGTTTTGGAATTACCTGACAGCAATAAGTACTTCAAATGTGAATTGTACAATCAGAAAGGCAAACCTTCAATTTAACTCAAGGAGAATTAAAGATATAGCTGAGGCAGCATACACCCTTTACTGATAATGTAGGAAATTAAAATATGATGGGCATCCTTCCCAACAGGTTTCCTCCTCTCCAAAGCCCTTCATGACTCTGCCCTTTTCTCCCATAAGTCTTGTATCTGCCCAAATCTCTTTCTAACCCAGACCTGACATCTCTACTTTGTCACCTGAAGAACTGTGAGCTCTGTCTGCTCCAGTGACACAATCCAACACTGCTTTGACACTGAGGGTGTCACTCATCATCATGAAGGAGCTGACCTCCTTCATGGCTGTCCTTGTCCACCACCTGCATCTGTGGGAGGCCCACCAATGAGGGAAAAAGACTGCAGACAGTTTGCAAAACTGAAGATTTTGCACACATACCAATAAGCAGAAAATATCTGTACACAGTTGTTTGCAACCTTCCCTCCCTGCTGTCGCAGCATTTGTTTCCCACAGCTTTGCAAAGTTCTTGGCACAGCAAGATCCCGTCCTACAGGATGGTTGTAAACACAAAGTGGATGTGAAGGAAATTCTCTTATAAACTTATCACTGGGCTAACTAGTCTCTAATGAAAGATGAGAGGAAGATCTATTATTCATGTTCAATTTTACCTTACCGTTTTTTCCTGCCCATGTCTGATCTTTGGTGAAGGCAGAGGTTTTTTTCCAGTCTTTGTAATTGCCATACAGCTCCTGGATTCAGGGTCACTATGTGTACTTCACGTGGGAATAAATAAGATCAGGGTTGTCAAGAAAGAACACTCAAGAAAGTCATTGGCACTTTTTTGTTACTTGCTTTGAAAGTAGATTTGGCTGGCTGGATGACTTTCCAGAACTAGAGAGATTTAATTTGCTACATACACGGTTCTAATATTTCTATTTTTCTTACATGGTATGATTCAAGTGTGAGTGTAGATAGTGTAATTTTTTATCAGATTACGATATTCATGGGAGTAAGCAGATTAAATCCTTTGAGGACAAACATGATAAACACAAACAGAGTTTATAAGTGAAACAAGTCTGGGACTTTAGCTCAGTCTTAGTAAAGGAACTGNTGTAGTCTCTAATCCTGGAAGCCCAAAAGACAGAAGATTGACAAAACTGGAAAGGTTCAGAGAAATTGGGCAGAAAAAAAAGCCCAACATCTGGTCTCATCTCAGCTTTGTCAGTCCCTAACCCATAAATGCAGCTAAGATGAACTTAAATGTTGAATCAATAATGTTTGATAAGAGGAAAAGAAACCCCAAAAAAGCTATGTAACACAACCAATATTCAGAGCAAAAATGTAATCTGATTTATCCAAATGTGGCCAGATAGCAAACAGTGATGTTTGTTAATAGAAACCAACCACTCTCTCAAACATGCTCCTTCTACAAATAATATAAATTAACACAATTATGAAATAGCCATAAATGACAGACTACAGTAGCAGAGTAGGTGAGCCATTGAACAACAATGTATTAACGTTTTAGTCTAAAAAATGTGTCCTATATTTCCCTTGAGGGTGGGGTAGAGGATATGTAGCATAATTTGGTTTTTTGGAAGTTTTTGATCCTTTTAAACAGGAGGTATTTTGCACTTCTGTTGTTTTATAACATGCTTTAGTGTTTTGGTAACCATTATGTGAAATATATAAGAACTTAGGCTCCAGTGTGCTTTAAATAAAGATCAAGGCAAGAACAGACAGTTGATCTGAAAGGTTCATTTAATCCTAAATACACAAACCGAAGAGTTCAAGCTTCATTTTAAAATTATTTTCTTTTGTTTCACTGTAGCTAATTTGCATAAAAAGCCATTCAGTTGCATAAAAAGTAGTTCAGTTTATGGTGACTTAACAATAACGATATATGGCAGCTAAAAAGGGAAAGTTGGGTTACTTTTTCCTTTGTGAATATGAAGGTGCTCACAGAAGAACTGAGGCTAAAGTATCATGTTTGCAGATATTTGTACTTCTTACACCAGATTTGCAAAACAAAGTCTTCATTCGAAAGCCTCATCACTCTTTTTATTGAGAGGCGTTGGATCATTGGCGTTGGATTGGAGGCTGTGTAAAACTGTGACTTCAGGGATCTGGCATAAAACTTCCTGTAGCTCTCTTCTCCTGCCTCTGCCCTTCCCACCCCATGTGTACCGTTAGAAAAACTGCCCAGGTTTTCTCCCAGCATTTCATCAGGGCAATTTCCCCAGCTGCATACTTCTGCGACTGTCAAGTGGAATGCTAGCAATCAACTGACTGCAGAAGTAATAATGAAATAACAGATATTTGAAGAAAAAGAATCATGAATTTAACAAATAGTTTTCCTTGATCTGAAACAAAATGTTTAGAGCAAATCTGGATACTTCAATGTTATTTAGATATCACTGCTAGCTGAGTTTTGAAACAAAATATTGTTCTAGAGTGAAAAATTGAAACATCTCACTTTGAAAATGTTAGAACTATGTTGAAGAAAGCACCTCTTTGCCTTCAGCTTGAGCTACTTAACAAATTAAATACAAATTCAAGAATTATTTTAGACATTCCAAACCTTTACTTTTTTTGCAGACCTAATTCCAACACTAATATCTCACACAACCAAAATCAGCAGTGTAAGTGCAGCAACATTTAAGTTTACACTCTGTAAGTTCTTCTGAGTCCCCCACGGATTTTGGGGGTCAGCTTTTTTGATGTCAACAGACAAATGTAAATTTTATTTTTCTTCTTGTTTTCCCCTTAGTTTGAGTGAAAGCATGCATGGTAATGTAATTTGAATGTCAGTTAATGTGCTCAGGCAGGAAATTGCTTTATGTCTTCCACAATTAGATTAAGTAGCTGTTGTCAGCACTCTAAGGGTGGAGTATCTCTTCTTCTAAATATGGCTCAGTGAAAACTGCTGGAAGTAAAAGTTCTCAGCCTTGATAGTTTGTTTTCCTTAACCAAGTATACTTGTGTTTCTCTGAGGAGGAACAAAATCCACCATGAAGGAGTCTCAAACAGCCGATTCCCATCAGTGTCTTTAGACACAGCAGATTACTGGCAGGTCTGATTCTGGTGTGGGCAGCAGGAACCTTCCACACTTGTTCACATCACTGTCAGTCTCCTCAGGATGCCTCCACAGCGCAACTTAATCACCAGCCTCTGTGAGCATGACAGGCAGAAGATACAGCATAGATCCCATGAAGTCTAATGCATCTGCTTGAATACTTTCAGGAAATAAATCCAAATCATACGATCATAAAATCAGAGAATGTTAAGGTGTTGGAACACACCTTGGAGATCATCTAGTCCCAAACCCTCCTGCCGTGGGCAGAGTCTCCTTCCCCTAGAACAGATTTCTCAAAATCTTATCCTACCTGGCCTTGACGACTGCAAGAGTTTGGGCATCCTGGACAACCTGTTCCAGTGTCTCACCATCCTCACAGTAAAAAAATTCTTCCTGATGTTTAACCTAAATTTCTGCTCTTTCAGTAAGTACTCATTACTTCTTTCTTAATTACTATTTCACAGTGATTGTGGGCATTAAAACTAATTTCAGAAAGTGTCGGCCATTGCAGTGATATTGGACATCTTCTGAAATGCATTGTTTTGTCCCCTTCAACATTGTTAGGACTTTGACATGCCCTTGGCAGAAGTTGACTAAAACCCTTGCAGTTTGCTAGGGTGGCAAACAGTGAGATAAAGTTCTACTATGCGTCTAGCCTACACATCCTCTCTAGCTGGGGCTAACAAACATGTTTTTTAACTCCATGAAGTCAACTGACTTATTTCTAAGCAATGAGTTTTTATGCTGGATGGACTGATGCTAGATGAAGCTGATCTGCTTCATTGAGTGATATGCCAGATTTTGCTAGCATTTTGAGAACATAAACATGCTCATATATGAGCATATGTACTCTTTGGGAAGTTGTGGTTTTGATTAAAACAGAAGCAACACAGTTTTGTTTACACTATATCACAGCCATGAATAATGCATTTTTCTATCAATCTTCTGTCCTTTCCTTCTACTTTCATTCCTATATCTTTCTTTGCCTTTTTTCCCCTCATTATGTATATAGGAAAGGCCTGGATACTCTATGTATATCATATACACACAGGGAAGTAAAAGTGGAATGGCTTACAAATGTTATATTCTTTCTTAGTGA
>VZUA01063270.1:1097-17088 GCA_013401035.1 Horornis vulcanius | reverse complement strand
AGCTACTTCAAACTTACCACAATTTTACATACTCTGATATTATCAACGTTGAAATGACCAGAATCAGGAAGAATAGAAACTGGAAAAACAAAACAAAACAACACAACAAAAACAAAAGAAGAAGAAAAATAATGAATATGTCTTGCCTAACAAATAAAGTAGAACAATGACACCATAAATAATGCCTGGAATTTTTCTGAACTACTTAATTTCAGTGTTTCGAGGTATCTGCCTAAATTCAAGACGATTATAACCTTCTAATAACTGGCACAAAAAGAAACAAATATGTTTTTTACAAAGCAATAATGAGAAATAAACATTTATTCTGGCTGCTCAGTTAATTAAGTTCAAATATGCACTAATACAGGTAGAGTCAAGAGATAAGTCTGACCCAGAGTATTTAGAGAAATCACTGGAACTAAAAATGAAGGCTTTATCCCAGAAATCTAAATGGAGAACAACTCAACAGAACTACCGTCTTACTTGCATTTCTGTGGCTGCAACTAATAACAGCTTATGTGAAGTGCAATACGTCCTCCTAATGACATAAAAAGAGGGAGAAAGATGGGTTTCTGCACTAAAAGGACTTGAAAGCTACTTCTAGAAATGCCTAGTAGGAAAGGCATCTGAGCTACAATGCCAATGCAGAGTTCAACATGAGGAAGGTTACCCTCATTTCAGAAGTAAAGCATTCCATCCAAATCAACACACTAAACTAACCATACTTTCTGTCCTACCTGAAGATGTAAGGATCATAAGCAAACCAACTCAGTTTTTTAACTGTGTGCCCACTCACCACAGGCCTGAGCAATAAGCTTTGCCAAGAACTGCTCATTTCCATATTGTTTGCTCATGACTGACGTATGCAACAAAGATGCCACTTCTTCAACATCTCGAAGATTCTTCGCAGAACAGCACACCAAGTCTGGAAGAATTTCTAGGGCTTTCTTGCAAGCCTTTTCATATCCTTCAATCACCTATGCAGCAAACAGTAAATATTCACTACAACACTTTATACTGCTTCTATCTGCTTTTCAAATAAACATAAAACATTAACAGATGCAAAAGTTTACAAGGGAAGCAATCAATCACAAGCAATAGAACACATGGTTCCCCTTCAAACATCTAAAAAATTAGGTGAGAAGAAAGCAGATGATTCACAGTATTATAACCCAAGAATACTGATTGGTGGTAATCAGGATTCAAGCTGCGTGTACTGTAATGAGAATATAACTTGCCTCTGAGACAGATAACCCCATCCTCAGAAGGTCTTCTGCTAACTCCAGAAGAACTCCAGCAAAAACAAGGACAAAGTTTGTTCCATCTCCAACTTCTTGTTCTTGCATGTGTGAAGCCATCACAAGCATTTTTGCAGCAGGATGCTGGACCTTTAAAAGAAGTTACACATCCTGGTGACAACATCCCACCCAAGATTGCAGCTTCAGGCTTTTCTACGCATCATTCTAAGCTCTCTTATTTCAAATTGTACCTAGAGGTATTAGAAGTGCATAGAATTGGAATAGAAAGCAGCAGAGACAATCTTAATTGGCTAACTTTCCTAGTAAGAAAAAGCACAAACATATATTCAAAGAAAAAGATTCAGAGAACTGAATACTGCTGCTACAATGCGCATCAGACATCCTTGACATTTGTTCTGAGCTACTTTTATAGGATGCAGTGGCTTCACAACTGAGTTCTGCAACAGGAAAACAATCTGGAGTTTAGATCTTCAAATTGAATTCATGTGTAACATACGAAGTACATGTCTAAATAACAGTTTGATTTTAAGGGGGCAGGGTGTGGAAGGGTTCTGCTTAAAGATTGCACTGCTTAACTTTTCTTTCAAATAAAAATAATAAAACACAATATTCCTGAATATTTATACCTGATATTTTATACTAGAAAGTAACGTACAAAACAGATCAGATTAGGTCACTAGTCTAAAGATTATATTTTTTAAAAACAGAACTGAGATTTCCACAGCTATTCTACTCATACTGAACACAAACACAATGCATTCAGTAAGGAAATACTTCATACTTACATTATTTCTATCACTAAGTACAAAATTCAGTAAAATATTACTCATGTTGTGTCACAAATATCAATTTGAAGTCAGAAGAAGAATTAGGAGAGGACAGCCTTTTCATGCTTTCACAGTACTTACAGAAGGATGCCACTATAACCTCAGATTCTTAAATTCAATTGATGGATTCTAAGCAGTCAGGAAAACATGGCAAGCAACAACACTGGGAGATTAACTGAACAGGTTTGTCATGCAGACTTTTCCAATCCACTGCATTTCTAGACATATCCTCTTTTAAACCTATTGGTTTTTTTAAGCTGGTTTGGGAGAAAGTAGGCAATTATTAAGCAACTATTAATTCTGCTTCACAAAAGAATTATACTCACTGGAGACCTCAAATTCACTGAAAAAAATAAATTACTTCCAAAGTGACATGTAAATCATCTGGCAAGTGACATTTCCTTACTGACAGTGAGAACCATAATAGCCCAGGCGCAGAAACACTGCTTCACAGCTGACATCCTCTGAAGCAAGAAAACTTACCTCTAGCTCTCTCAGGATAGTAGCAGCATCATTTGTAACAAAAAGCTTTTCCAGATGGTTGATAACCATCTTGTTCATTCCTAAATAGGGACACAAAACAATTTGTAAAAATCATTCATCATGCAAACAATATTTTGTTCACAGACACTATTTCCTAACTTTCAGGTATATCTTGCACATTAAAATGTTAGCTCTGTTTATAATTTAAGAACTTTAAAACATTTTTGTGAAGTAACATTTGAAATGTGGGACATTATGGAGAAATCAGTAATTTCTGAATAAGCAGTTTTCTGTTCAGAAATACTAGCACATTATTTAATTAAATGATACAGGAGAATCTTTTGTTTCCATATATATGACCAAACAAGATTATGTTTACTATGGCTACCTACCACGTTATTGTGTTTCCTTTTATTTTTATGCTTTTTCATATATTTTATACTGTGTTTCAGAGAGAACACAACAACTGCTATAAAAAACTGGCAAAACCAGACACTGAACATAACTCAAGAGCTGTCAAAACAAAATCTGATTTCTACAGTCACATAGAAATAGCCACATATTTACAGTTTTAGAGCAAGCCCAGCTGTTTGTTTCCCCCAGAAAAAACAGCTGCTTCTTTGTCAAGGTATGTTTAGCCTCCAAACATAGCATTTGTCTCAAAAACGCAGCAATCATTTTAGGATTTATTTACCATTTGGTCCATATGCTGTGCGGGTGGTTTGAGCAAGTTCTTTGCATGCCTGGATGTTTCTATAGACAGCTTCTTCTAGTCCTGAATAATGCTATACAGAAAAATGACTGATCAGAATTAGGCTAACAAAAAAAAGTGATGAACTAGTAAATTTTCATCAAAGCAGCATCAGCTTTAGTTTATGAATACACATTTAGTATTTCACTTACAGTTTAAACAGACACCAAACCTTACTGAAAGACAGTGAGAACTACTGTGTACACTTTCTCAACTAGGCACAAAAAGCTCAACAGGCACAAAAAGCTTCTAAACAGAAAATCTGAAAAGTGGCTTGACTTGCAATACAGTTTGCATCCCCTCAGTCCTCCAAAAAAGTTTCGTGACATGCCAAAGAGAGATAGAAAACAACCAAGACCCAATTGGAGAGGGGCAAGGGTTTCTGTACATGCTTCTTTACTCACACCTTTGTATGCCACAAAAATCACTTAACTCAGTTCTACGTTTAAAACGTGTGGTTTGAAAATTCAGAAGCAGAATAATTAAGTAAAATATCTATGCTTGAGAAGGTGATCGGCCTGGCTTCAGTTTGGAAATCTTAAGATGGGATCCCCAGAAAGGACCTTAAGAAAGAAAAAGCAGGATAAAAAGAACTGTGCAGCCCATAAGAGAAGGGATAAAAGTAGTAATTAATAATGTTTACTCTCAAAATACAAAACAAACATCTTAGATTGCCAGCTGCCTCCTCGTTTTACAGAAGACAACTCGTGCTGTTTTGGCCTTGAATTTTCTAACACTGAGGGCACTCTGATTCCCTGTTCTGCCCCTGCCCTGAACATAAACCATTATTTGGCTCCAAGGATTCTAAAAAGAAACACAAAGGGCTTTTCAGAGCTGCTACCTCCACTCTTCTTTCTATTAAGCAGCAGCAAACAGAAATTCTTCCTGTTTTCCCTATTTCTTGGAGAGAGGGACTTTGGACAAGGGCCTGGAGAGAAAGGACCAAGGGGGGGAATGGCTTCACATTGAAAGAGAGTAGGTTTAGATAAGGTATTCCGAAGAAAATTCTTCCCTGTGAGAGTGGTGAAGCTCTGGCACAGATTTCCTAGAAAAACTCTGGATGCACAACCCTGGAAGTGTCCAAGACCAGACTGAATGGGGCTAAGAGCTAAATGATCTTTATGATCCCTTCCAACCCAAACGTTTCTGTCGATTTTATGAATAAAAAAGAAAAAGCCCCACACCTGCTTGCTTTCTGTCCACTTTTCAAAGAAAGCTTCTCTTTTATTAAGGCACAGTCCTTCAACTCTACCAAAATCTTTATTATGTTAACGTTAAATACAATGAAACCGGATCTATTGGGCAAGGAAATAAATAGAAAACATTACATTGCTCTACATCGCTGACAAAGGATCAGAGAAAGTCAAGCGGAACGACCCAGACAATTCTGAACAGCTTCAGCTACAGAGCCCGGCTGAATTTTGCTGTCCAGCCTCTCGAGGGCTCTCGGAAGAGCGCTGGCATGAGCCGGGCCTTGGCGCATCCCCGGGGAGGCGGGATGAAGCGGCAGGGCCCGGCCCGGGGGAAGGGCGGGCAGCGGGATACCGGTCCCGCAGAGATTTCTGGAAGGCCGCGTGCACCGGGCGCCGCCCTGCAGGGCCGGGCAGTACCGATCCCCGCAGCGCAAAGGCGGCGGAGGGGCCGCGGGCCGGGAGCGGCGNGGCTTATGGCTCCCCTCAGGCCTAGGCGGGTGCGCGGCCGGGGGAGCGCCGGGCAGAGGGGCTGGTTCCCTCAGAGCCTTTCCTTCCCTGTCCTGTTCGGCAGACCCGCGTTCCTCGGTGCGCTTTGCCATGGAAGTTCCAGGAAGAGTGCAGAGTTTTCATGGCGGCCGAGGAGAAACGCTTGTCATAAAACTGAGCAGACTCAAGCCTGGGTGCTCAGTGGTCTTCCACAAATAACACATGCCAACTATGAAAACTTTTTACTATTAATACATTTTAGCAAACGAAGGTGTTAGTGTTCATTGGCTGCAAGTTACGTAGTTCTCTTATTAGTATTCTATCGGCTGTTTTTTAATGATTCTTGCTTCTCATGCCAATTAGTCTTTTGAGTCAGTGGGTTTTTTGAGTTGGTAGTGTGTGAGTCAGCGGTAATGATTTATCCTGCACCTAGTTCGAGNCCCCCCCCCGGCCCCCGCCCCGCGGGACACGTGGTGCCGCCTGGCCCTGCCGGCCTTCCGGGGCTTTCCCCGCACCGCCACCCTGGGGCTCCTCCCGCACCCATCCATCCATTTATCCGCGCATCCATCCAAAGGAGGTCTCACCTTCGCCCCCNGAAAACTTTTTACTATTAATACATTTTAGCAAACGAAGGTGTTAGTGTTCATTGGCTGCAAGTTACGTAGTTCTCTTATTAGTATTCTATCGGCTGTTTTTTAATGATTCTTGCTTCTCATGCCAATTAGTCTTTTGAGTCAGTGGGTTTTTTGAGTTGGTAGTGTGTGAGTCAGCGGTAATGATTTATCCTGCACCTAGTTCGAGCTGATTTCAGCAGAATTGCTGAGTTGGCTTTATTAGTTTTTTTTGCTAGATATCCTTGTGGGCCATAAATTCTGCATTCTAGTGTCCACTATCAGTGGATATCCTTCTTCCCTTTGTTTTCCTTCCCCTACATCTGAGCTCATTAAAGCCTTTCAAGCCCTAACCCCTAACAAGGCAATTCTGCCACCAAGTAATTTGCTTTTCTGGCACCTGGACATCACTTAGAACTTGCGTGTTAGCTGCTATCTGTTTCAGGTATTAAATCTCCCTTCTTGTTGGTTCAGCTTGAAAGTATACAAAGACCAAATATTAAGGAATATCCTTTCTTATGAGAATTTTATATATGCCGCATTTTGCAAAGCTGTCACTGCATGCCCTTGAAAATAGTCTTCCCATCTTCCTTGTAGGCTCTGTTCAAGTGCTGGAAGGCTGCAATTACATCACCCCAAAGCCTTTTCCAGGCTGAATCCCAATTCTCTCAGCCTTTCCTCACAGCAGAGGTGCTCCATTGCTCTAATCATCCTGGTGGCTCCTCTGGACTCCAACAGGTCCCTGTCCTTCCTGTGCTGGGACCCCAGAGCTGCATGCAATACAGTCAAGTCCTTGTTATCCAGGGTAATGCCAAGTAATATGCTCACTACAGAACATGGTGAAGAGCAGTTTGGAGGCCCACACCTTGACACGTCTAAAGGTAGTTGAGGTCCTCCCAGGAGACAGGGGATCTGCTTTAAGTTTGACACATTAACTTTGCTTCTGTGCCACACAAAGTCAAAAACACTATTTAAAGACAAGAAATTCAAGGCCTTAGAAATAACACTGAAGTACCTGAACCTGTAATCCAACAGAGACTGTTACTCCACCTCTACAGCAGGCTGCCTGCAAGGTTCGTTAAATCACTTGATATGTGTTGTTTAAGCAACCTGAGAAAAACACAGTTTAGTTTTACTGTCCTATAATTATTAAAATTAATTTGCTTTACCCTGTAAAATGGTAACAGGGTAACAGTTTTGTACATTGTCCTTGGAGTTACAAAAAAAAAGTAATGATAGAGGAAAACGACGTAATTTGCCTCACAAATGAACTTCAAAAATTCTGTATGCAGTTTTGCCAAAAGTATTTGGAGATAGATGCCACTTGAAGCAGAAGAGAGAACTTACTCAGCCATGTCTATTATGACCAAGGAGTGCAGGTGTTTCCAAAAAGAATTTCTGGGGGTTGGCACAAGGGGCATAACCCCATTTGTTCCTCTCTTCTTATTTCCAATGTATCTTGCACCACACTGCAGCAAGGGAAGAAGGAAATATCCATCCTGTTCTAGGGTCAAGATACTTTATACAGCAACTTCGGTAATCTAATGTTAGTCATGGAGAACAGATACTTACTCCTACATCAGCACAGAAAACTTCAGATTCTATGAATTGATGGATGTCTGCAAGTGATACAGCTTGAACAACTCTTTGTAATTTGCCTTAATTCTACAAGTCTTTGTACAAATTTTTCTCATTATAATCTACATTCTCTCTGTTCCATTGCTGTCTTCTGCTGTCTCTACGTATTTCTAAGGAGTTTAACAAAGACAAGTGTCAGATTCTGCACCTGGGATGAACCAGCCCCACCAGTCTGTATGGGCAGACTGAGGAACAAGACACTGGAGAGCAGTGCTGGTGAAAGGGACTTGGAGACTCTGGTCTACAGAAAGTTGGATATGAGTCACAAGAGGGCCAACTGTGTCCTAGGGAGCATCAGGCCCAGTATCACCAGCTGGGCCAAGGAGCAGATCATCCTGCTCTGCTCTGCTCTGCTCTGCTCTGCTCTGCTCTGCTCTGCTCTGCTCTGCTCTGGGGTGGCCTCACCTTGAGTGCTGGGGGCAGTTCTGGGCGCCCCAGTATCAGAAGGTTATAAAGATATTAGAAAGCATCCAAAGGAGAATAAACAAAGATGGTCAAGGGTCTTGAGAAGAAGCCCTGTGAGGAGTGGCTGAGGTCATTTGGCATGTCCAGCTTGGAGAAGAGGTGACTGAGAGGTGTTGTCATTTAGGAATGGTACTCCCCAATTGATTGCTTCCACTGAAACCATGCACTGCTCCCTGTCCACTGTCCTTCCTTCCCACCCTACCTACCACATGGTGGGCTAGAGAGAACAGGCAGCATGAAAGGTAACGATCACAGGTTGAAGTAAGATCAATTTACTGGAAACAACAATGAGTTTAGAAAACAAGGACTAACAGCAACAATACTTCTGACAGAGGAAATCAGCAATCCACACAGAAACCCCCCAATAGTAGACAATACCTGACTGCTCTCTCCACAGCACTTATTTGACTGGACTTCAGTGATTCTTGTGGGTTCCTTCCACTCAGGATACTCCATGATGCCATGATTTCTGGACCACTCTCTTGGTACAGTGCTTTTATCAAAGCTTATGCAACCTACAATTTTTGAAGCCATAGTACCACTAAAATCAAAATATATATGTATGCTTGTGACTGTGAATATAGATGATATATATGTATTAAGCTTATATATGTATTGAATTAACACTAAAACATCTTTTTGTGTTACAGCCAGGATTTCTTTGGAACTCGCTGTCTAATCAGGACTTTGACTTGGCCTTGATCTTTTTTTAGCTATGCATCTACACCATTTATTTTTTGCAGACATTGCCATGCTAAAGGACCATGCAAAGGTCAGAGGGTTGGCTATTGGCCGTTGGCTGCACTTTCACCACCCAGAATATATAATTGTGAACATGGAAATCCCCAGCTTATCTGTAGGCACTTGTTTGTCAAATTCTAGGATGGTAAAATTTTTTAACAAGATCTTGGGAAGTTTTTCAAACCAAGACAGAAGTTCATAAAAAGAACAGAATGTTAATTTTTGTTTGCTTTTTCAGCAGTGGGGACTTGAGCAATGGAAAAGAAGGGTTTGAAAAGCATCTACTGAAATGTGAGTAGAACAGTTGTGTTTCAGCAATAATACTGGCCAGTGAAAAAAATGTGAGTGGCATCTTGAGGCAAGGCTAGGGGCCATGCTGAGTTTGTGGAGAATCATGCTTAAACCTGAAACAGAAAATTGTGAACCACATAGTGCTGAACATTCAGAATAATTCTCTTAGTAACAGTAGCAGCAGTTACTTTAGCATTCCTCCAGGCTGTACTTATGTCACTTGTAATGTCTAATCAACTAGAGTACATCCAATCAGCTAAGTACTACTTAGGTCATTGCTTTACAGGTCCTGGGTTAAACACTACCCTCATCTTGGGCTTCTCTTGCTTGTGCAAAGGTTTGCAAGCTAAAAAGGAAAGCAAGTTTTCCTTCCCATTTGGTATTCTTATCTTAGTGTATGCTCTCTCTGCTATAGCTGATCCAGTTAGCTTGAGTCACAGAAAAGCATTTCTGGGGATTTTAGAGGAGTATTGCCTTAGCATGTAAGTGTTCAAAAGACTTTTAGGTGGGGCACTGAGGGACATGGTTTAGTGGTGAGTTTGGCACTGCTGGGGGAACAGTTGGACCACAATGGTATTAGAGGTCTTTTGAAACATAAATGATTCTGTGATTCTACCTGAAAAAGTGACAAGAATTCAGAAGCTCCTCAAAACAAGCAAATTGGAAAGGATGATCCAGAAAGTCTCAGAAAGGAATGATGATCCAGAAAGATCCAGTCTCAGAAAGGAACATTGAGTTTGTGTTGCAGGTACAATCAAGACACATGTTGTGACACTGGTTCAGTACTCAACAAAATACAGTCCACGAGCCTGTATTTCATGAGAGAAAGCAAAATAGTTGAGATCCTTCTTGTTTTGTTATCATAAGAAAAAAACATAATTGGGTAAAAATGACATGTCCTCTAGATGGTAACTTCTGTTTTGCTTGAGGAAATTAAATACAGGATCAGAAAAGTGCTAGCGAAACACCTCTCTTCCATTTTCAGCTTGGTCATATGAGGACTCTTATCTGGTGGAGTGCACAGAAGCCTGGAAATACCTGGAAATACAAGCCTACTGCTATTGAAGGTTCAGGTGTTCTCAATGGGTGGGAGGTGTGGGGAACACTAAAAGCAAAAAGGATTTTTAGGAGCCAAAAAAGCAGGCCCCAAACAGAAAAAGCTGAGAAGTCAGAATCTGCAGCAACTGAGAAAAGTTTGGAACTAGAAAAGATACAGTAGTAGATATAGTAGAGTATATAGTAGTATAGCAAACAAAGACATGGGAAACAAAGGCTCAGTTTCTAGGTTTGGCTTGGATAGATCATAACACTGCAGAAAATGTATGCCTGACAAGATAGTAGAAGGTCTTAAGCTTAATAAGGGTATTGTGTATTGTTAACAGAAAAGTATACAAATGAGTATTGTTTGAAACAGGTGTACGTGTGCTATAATAGATTGGCTAAAACAACTGACTGTAAGCTTTAGCAAGATACTATTGGCTGAAAAGTTCTTAAGATGCTCTGCTGTAGCTGTGGGTCATTTATCTCCTGCTTTCTCCGACACCACAGGCCACAGATCTGCAGATTGGCACAGGAGCCACTGCCAGCACAGTGAGTCCTTGCTTAAGGGCTAGGAAGAGACACAACTGTGGCAAAAGGAGAAAGGCAGACTCCATATGGGTGAAACAACAAGAATATTTATTTCCTGAGATCCTGCCCAGATAGAGCAAGGATCACTCGTGTGCACAACTTTTTAAGGATGGGAGTATCACGGGGTGGAGAAAACGTATGACCAATAGGAAATGAGCCTGGGAAGGGCTCTGTCATTGACTGTCAACCCAGGGCCCAATCCTAGGATAGGAATGGGGGTTTCCCGAGCCCCAACCAACCACTCCACTCTCTCCCTGGAACCCTCTAGAAGGTAGGGAGAGGCCAAGCGGTGATTGACAGGGGTAGGGGGTACACAGATTGACATGAGGGAGGAGACCAACTGGGTGAAAACAAGGGGGTACATAGAATAAACTATTAAGAGCACATAAAGCAATCAAAGATACATGAAACTGCAAATTAACTTGAATCACCACACTCTGCAACAAAGAAATTGGCAGCTGCTGCTGGCGTGCTGTGAGCTGATGCTTTTGCTCTATGGTCTCAACCTCTGTGATGAGACTGATGCTTCATTAAAGATAGAGAACAGTTCCCCAGCAGTCCTGTCCTGTTCCTGCCCGCGCCACCACGGGAAGGACTTACCAGGACCTATGTAGTGATGGAAGCTTGGAGAACACCAAACTGAGGAGAGAGGGAAATAGGAGTTTTAAGCAGTAATTGGAAAAGAGGGCCAAACTTGGCATTGAATAAATTAAGACTTCTGCAGAAATAATACCCAAATGAAGTAATGAAGAATAGAAAAAAATAACATCTTTCTGCAGCCTCTTGGAAACAAGCTTCTACCACACCTGATTTGCATTTCTTCCAGCTCTGAAAACACTAAGCAAAAAACAAAAACAAACAAACAAACAAAAAACCACAACGAACAAACAAACAAACAACCCCCCCCCAAAAAAAAAAAAAAAAAAAAACCCCCCCCCCAAAAAAAAAAAAAAAAAAAAACCCCCCCCCCAAAAAAAAAAAAAAAAAAAAACCCCCCCCCCAAAAAAAAAAAAAAAAAACCACAAAAAAACCCCAAAACAGGATTCTGAGATCAAGACCACAACTTATGCTGTCTAGTGCCTGAGCCACTGTCATCTGTGGTCTTCTTTCTTCACTTTGTTACTTTGTGACTTTGATGCCCAATTTGGAATTTTCTAAGGTTGGTCTAAACCAGTACTAGATCTACAGGACAGAGACAGAGGCTTTTCCAATTTTTCATACTTTGTTTCTCTGCCTAAATTATTTTAATGACCTTCCCCAAGTAACTAAAAATTTGGTTTCTCATATTGTCCCCATTATTATTTGAGGATTAATTTTAGGGTTATTCATCTGAATATACCTGTTGAAAATTTCTTTCATTCTCCAGAACTCAGGTCAGTGGTAGTCTTCTGGCCCCTTCTGACAGGGTTTGCAAGGGCACTGTCCTTCTTGCTGCCCACATGAAGTGTGACCCACCAGCATGACCTGGGGAACTTCAGGGTGTCCCATTATTTCCTGGCTACTTTGTCAGCCCCAAGTATGCCAGCAGCTCAGACATTGGCCTGAATCTGTGCCTCCTTGTGAATTGAAAGAGCTCTAAAGACACCCCTGCAGCCTTCATTTCTGAACTGCAAAACCTGCCCAGCTGTAACTAAGAACCATAGCTCACACTATGGAAAATGCATAGTCTTTCCTACATGGTTCTTGAGGTGTTTAAAGAAATGTTAATGAGTAAATGCTTTGCACTTATGCTAAACAGAAGATACTACACCATGTTGCACAAATAAGGGAATCATGCCATAATGTAGTATGGGCCAAAAGCTACAGAATGGATTCATGCCAGAAGTTGAGACTATCGCGTGGGGCTTATTCTCAGTCTTGCACACTAAATCCCCTAGTTGAACACTAGAAACATTCTGTCTAAAAAAACCTGTCATGTTGAAGACTGTACTATTTATTTTTAAAAATAAGTAAAATCATTACAGTTAACCAAGGTATCATTTAAGTAGTGCAATACAGTTTATGTATAAGGAATGAGCAGAGAATATTTTCTAATATACCTTCACAACAGGTCATTGTGAATGAACCAGTCTCGTAATATGTAAAACAGCAACTGTAGCAATGGGAAACAACTGCTCATATGCTGTCTACATGTCCCTTCACCCAATCACCTTTCTGCTCTTACCCTGTCCATGCATCTCTCCAGCCTCACTTCCCACTGACTCTCTTCTCACTCCTGATTGCCTCTCATTCTTCAACCGACTTCCGACCGTCCAGCCTGCAGCTGTGCCTTTCCCACAGGGCCTTCTGGTGAGAATAAACCTTTAACTCTTTTACAATTATAAACCAAACCCTACAAACAACAAAAACAAAGGTAACATCCTGCTGTTAAGCCCCAAGCTCACTGATATTAGCTAAAGGATGTCATCAGACATTGAATTTCCAAGGTGAAGGTGGCATGGTGGTGGTCAGTCAAATGTTGGACTCATTTATCTTGGAGGTCTTTTCCAACCTTAATGATTCCATGACTTAGTAGTACCAGGCAGATTCCATTTCAGAGCTTGCATTGGGGTTAAGATTCTTAAAACAGTAATCAAGACATAAAGAAATCTCTGCCATTTTTCTTTTTGAAAGATAATTGTTCAAATGCTTTTTCATCATCAGTATTGCTTATCTTAGTAACTCTGCAGGTTAAGTGTTCATTGCTTATCAAAAATAGATTTTATCTGTGATGTATTTGAGCATCCTTTTTCCTTTTTTTTTTTTAACATAGTACAAGAAAGTGATTGTCTAAATGTTTATTATGCATCTTTATGTCCCAGGTTCTGAGTTCTATTTACTAAAATATGTGCATCAAAGAGAAGACTGTGGAGAGATGTCATCACAATCTACAACTTCCTCAAATCAAGGGGAAGTGGAAGGGCAGCACCAATCTCTTGACCCCGGTGATTGGTGAGAGGACCTGAGGGAACAGCATGAAGCTGCGTCAGGGAAGGTTTAGGCTGGATATTAGAAAGTTATTTTTCCCTGAAGTTGTGCCTCCATGATTCCAATCGTCTATACAGTGTAACCAGCAATTTGTCTTCAGTGTTGAATTTCTATTACTGCTGGCATGTGCAAAAAAAATTACATAAGAAAAGACTCTGTTCTGATGAAACTTACAAAGGATTATGAATTTGAGAGCTAATAATTGATATTACATACTAGAATCACACTCCAAGCTGAAACAGTGAAGGAATGTCATGTATAATATTTTTACTGTTAAAATTTTTTAATTATTTTACCCACTGATTATGTAGATTCAGTTACTAATAACAGTGTGGTTTATTCAGCTAATACATTGTCAGATTTAGGAGTTATAATAAACTAGTCCAGACCATCAGTAGGGTGAAAATAAGGGAAATCTTAGAACAAGTGAGTTTACCGGTTGTATCACACCATTGTATGATGTATGGTTCCAAAAGGTTGAAAATGTACTGCAGACATCTCAGTAGCTCTAAAGAATAGATTATTTTCAGTTGGGCATGTATCTCTACTTGCCTGTGTTAGAAGGTTCCAGACGCATGCTTTCAATGTTTCTTCCTGAAATATAGAATAAAACAATAAGTCCTTTGCACAGCATCTAACAATCTCACAGAAACCTGCTTCTTTAACTTTTTGTGTCTATTTCTTGGTTTAAGGAAGCTTGAGTGAGATTATGGTAAAATTCGTGAATGGTGGTGTGAAGAGAAGTAACAAAACCTTCTAATATGTGGGTGTACATAACTTAAAAGAAAGGGGGTTCAGCAGCAAGGAATTAGACAATGTTTCTTAATTTTCACTTTTTTTGTAATCATTAATGGCAAATTATGGCTTGTAAAAATATTTTTAGAAGGAAAAATATTTGAAATTATTTTCTTACACTTTTTTTTTTATTTTTAAACTTCAAAACCAGTCTGCCATGTCTGTTTGCCACAGTTTTTGTAACTTTTGAAAGTATAAAATTAAATATCATCAACTGCTAAGCTGCAGTAATACAAACTGTCAGTTCTCTGCACAAACAGCACTATAACTTTTCAAGAATTGTGAGCTATATTAATAGCTGGCTTATTTAATTTTAAACCACTTTAATTTTATTTATGGCTGTAAAACTCTAAGAACTAGGTGAATAAGATGGGAGCTATTTCTCTTTTAGCTAGTTCAGTAGTAATTTTCTAATTTTGTCTTGTGTTTGAAGACTTGAAGTTCTCAAATAACAGACAGTTTCATCATCTAAATTGTAACCTGGAACATATGATCTTTCCCAAAAAATGTCTGTGCACACTTTTTTTTTTTGAATCAGGGTTTAGATGCCTCAAGCAGGAGCTACAGCAGCCTGTCTGTTGTTCATGGTGCTAAAACAATTAGCTGATACTGCCAGTGGAGCTTATAAAAAAATGTTACAAGTCTAGTTTGGAGATTTCATTTTGCTTTTGGATTATTGTGAATGATAATATAAAGAAAATCATAAAATCAAAGCATGGTTGTCACTAGGGGCTAGCATGAATGTGGAATGGTGCATCAAGGTTCTTTTTGGGACAAAAATTGCTGTAGAAAAAGCAATTTCTTAAAGCGGTTAAGGAGTTTTACATTAATGTGCCATATTGGTGAACAGTCAGTAGCAGCATAGTCAATAGGTTTCAAATGCACGAGAGGGACATGGACCTCTTGGAGCGAGTCCAGAGAGACTACAAAGATGATCAGAGGGGTGGAGCACCTCTGCTATGAGGAAAGACTGAGATAGTTGAGAGTGTTCAGCTTGAAAAAACAGAAGGTTCCAGGGTAACCTAATTGCAGCCTTCCAGTACTTGGAGGGAGTCTACAGGAAAGATGGAGAGGGACTTTAGCCAAAGGAGTGACAGGACAAGAGGGAATGGCTTCCCACTGATAGAGAGGAGGTTTAGATTGCATATTAGGACGAAATTCTTCCCTGTGAGGGTGGTGAGGCCCTGGCACAGGCTACCCAGAGCTGTGGCTGCCCCTTGCCTGGAAGTGTTCAAGGCCAGGCTGCACAGGGCTTGGAGTAACCTCGTCTAGTGGAATGTGTCCCTGCCCATGGCCTAGTTTGGAACCAGAGGATCTTTAAGGTCCCTTCCAACCCAGGCCACTCTGTGATACTGTGAATTTCTAGAATGTGCCCTCTGAGGGGCAGCATTGAAGAGCAGGCTTCTGTAAACAGCTACTTCCAGTCATACTATGGATTAAGTGTAAGGAAGGGATTTAAATGTTAGAGCTTATTCTCTGTTGTCTGGAATTACTGGTTTTCAAAGGTAACTCATATGTTTGAGAGTATTAATGCCAATCTGTCAAAAACCTTGCAGTAAGCATGTTTTAGTTTAAGTGATAAAACCATCAGAGTTCTTTCCTGTGTAGTACTTGAAATCAAACAAAAAAGGTGGGCATTTTTTAAATTTGGGGTTTTGTTTGCTTGGGTTTTGGCAGAAAACTGATGGCAGAGCCAATTAGCATTTCTTTATTGTGAGAAATATCAATATCATCAATATCAATATCATTTTGAGAAGCAATATGTAATCTTGAATAATTAATAAAATTATGTTGAGTCTTTCAGTATTGCACTTAAACAGTATTGTGTGGGTATGAAGACCTACCCTTAAGAGGA
>VZUA01063266.1:0-25606 GCA_013401035.1 Horornis vulcanius | reverse complement strand
TGAGGTGCCTGTGATGGAAGATTTGATATTCTGTGTCATGCCTGTAGGCAACAGTGAGAGACAAAGGGGATTAAGGAGGAATCCAAACCCAGCTAAGATCTGATTTTGGGATGTACCTGCATCTCTCTGTTGCCTCCTCTGCTCTCTATTTAAAAAGAGCAAATCTAGCCCCTTATATGTTCATTTTCCACATGCAGAAGGAAAGCATTCCCATTCTTTACGTGTTCTGATATTATAGGCTGTTTCCCCATTTTTTTTTTGTAAGTCAATACCCTTGTCTCTGAACGAAGGCAGTAATTTGCCTTATGGTAATATTTGAAAAGAAGAAAAAGGCATGCTCATGTGGGTAACATTAACCTCTATGCCATGCCATTAGAATTACTAAGAGAAGCCTCAAAAATATTCACTTGGAACCAGTGGCCGCCTAAGGCAAATCTAACACTCTCCATTCTTTTTGGTCTGGAAAGCCAACGCTTTGCATTTATTTACAGATCCATGTTAAACTGATTGCCCTTCCTCTGTGCAGCTCAGGAATTATATTCATCATCTGATCCTGATGGCAGATCCGTGCACTGCCAGCAATGACATCGGTTACTTCAGTGCTTCTATTAATGATAAATTTAGCCAGCTAAAAGGATGAGGTATGTGCCTTCAGGTTGATGCTAAATTGAAATTACCACTTAGCCTGCGATGAATTGCCTATGTTTTTATTAATAGGCTAAATTCCAGATCTGACCTTTCCAAAATTGCTGAATTACTAAATCTTGGGACAGACAGCAGAGTTCCTCTTACAAGGAGAAGTGTATTATGCAAACACCTAAGGTCACCTAGANAAGGTCACCTAGAGAAGAGCCCAGCCCTGGGTACCAGGTAACCTCTACACACAGGTGCTAGCCAAAGTGCAGCACTGATCCATAGCTGTGGCTTATAGCTGCAGAATAATGCTCCTCCACTTCCCTACCCTTCTGGGAGTGTAACATGCTCCTGCATTGTCTTTCCTAGCTCCATCACTCAAATTAGTACTACTTGCCATTTCCAGAATCCCCCACTGTAAGCTCTGCACTCAACACAGAGTACCCATCCTGGCTGATCTCTGCTAAATGAAGTTCTGCTGTATCCTCGTTCAGGTCAGAGGTCTTTGCTTGCTGCTTCCAGTCCCCAGAAAACAAATTAGAGCACTTATTCAGTCTGTTGTTTACATATTGTGTAGAATTCACAGAATCACAGAATGACTGAGGTTGGAGGACACCTCTGGAGGTCACCTGATCACTTGATGCTCAGCTCCAAGCACTGCTTAGGGTTGTCTTCAGTGGGATTTTTGGTGTCTCCAAGGATGGAGACTCCACAGACTCTCTGGGTAACCTTGATTACCCTCACAGTAAAAGCTTTTTCCTTACATTTCAGTGAAAAATGGGTGAATTTTAACATTTCTATGTAAGAGAAGGCACTCTAAGCACAGCTTCCCATGCTGGTGCTTCCCTGCAGAGATGCTGTTTTCAAGGATTGAATATTTTCTTACACAATGAATAAAAGACAAAGAGAGAATAAGAAATGGTCAATGAATTAATGGATTATTAACCACTGTCATTAACCAGTGAGGTTGATATGCCCTGTATGACTGCTGTATTCAGTTAAAAACATTTGGATTTTCCTCTGGTTCTGACGTGCTGTGGGATTAAGGTGGTGTAAATGATGAAACAACGTAACTGGGTGAATTCCCTGATAAAAATAAACACCCGTATCCCACATGGCACCTTGCACTGGTCCAGTTTCAGCTGCAAGTGGAGAACTCCGGAGATAAACAAATATTGGATGGCTACTTGCAATATTTGCTAAGTCTTAAGGAAGCTGCAATGTGTTCATGATGAAACTGGAAGTGCAGGTGAAGGTAAATGCTCGTAATCCTGCTGATGTGGACTCGAAACTGTTTTCTAAAGAGGGGTGAAAGTCCCAAGAAAAATAAAAATTTCATCATCCTTGTCACAGAGAAAAGGACTGCATAAAAACAACCAGTGGACAAGGCTCAATTTTCGTTCTTTATTTTACCAAAAATGGAGCAATTTATCATAAAGAAATAAAAAATTTGTATCATGAGTTAAACATATGACTGTAATAAATAAGGAAAGCCTGGGGTCCCCAGCTCTGGCTTAACACACTGGGGTGAGTTGGCTGCATGATGTAGAGAAATTCCTTCAGGCCTTGTTATGGGAAAGTTTTCAGCAAAAGAAATTAAGATTATCTGAGAAGGTTCTGCTGGGTAAAAATACAGTTGTATTTCAGAGTGGTGTGGTGTTGGCTTCAGAATACAAGGTGCCAAGGTAAAAGGAAGAAAAGATGAGCCAGAAACAGTGTCAGGTGAAGGAAGGAGGCTGGTGAGGAAGGAGCAGAGAGCTGCAGCATTATGCACTGAGGCAGGTGCAGCACCAAGGATGCTGTTTATGCCAGTGTGAGATCGACCAGGCACCTGAGAGCATCCAGGGCTCAGCAGAGACCTAGGCAATCTGAGTTGGGAAACCTCCAGCTGTCTTCACAGTTTCTCCATCTGAAAACAATGTGAGAAATGTGCTATTATATTGTTGTATGAAAAGAAAAGGTTAGCTGGTGAGTTTGTAATTTTTATTTCCTTCTCTTCATTTTCTCTCTTCCCTCAGGATGATACTCTACTTTTAAGAGTCTGAAGGAAGGACATATCACTTACTGTCTGTGCAGAGACTTTAGGTTTTCCACATTTTTAAGTGTAGGCTCAGGGCAGTGTTTATTATCCATCCCTAGAAACTGAACCTAGCCCTGATGCTGCCCTCTGTGCCTAGCAGAGGGGCTACATTCCACCAAATAGATGATTCCTCATGAATCAGTCTTCAAAATTTATGGGTCAATCAGGGATAGAGCTGGAAGACCCAGTTTACCAATAAAGTTGCACTTTTTTTCTCATTGCCAGAACACATGAAGTGAAACTGACTGACACAGCTCATGAAATCATATGCAATCCGAAATAACTTTTTCTAAAAAGGAAAACTTTTACCAAAAATCTCAATTTTCATTTCAAAATTTCCAGGAGCCTTTGGAAAAGTGAAAACAAGCATCAAAAAACAAAAGGAAAAGTTTTGCTTTGTACAACTTGATGCCAAGTCAGTGCTTCAGCGAGCAAGGCAGGATAAGATGGATTATTTCCATTTCACTGCACTCGGGTGACATCACTGGGGGTGCAATGCCAAACAATCCCAAGCTACATTTTCATCAGCAATTCACTTTGATTCATTGGTCTCTACCTTTAGACACTGTGTTTTGTTCCTCAGATTTATTTTAGAAAAGATGATGCTAATTCTGGCTGGATAAGGACTTACTAAATAAAGCTGGGCTTTGCCGTAACCACAGTTCTGGCTGTGCTTTGGATATGTGAAACCAGCTCATGGTGAGTGAGGAAAGTGCTGCTGAGCTCAGTATGCAAGCAGGAGGGAAACAGAAGAAACTGGGACCATCCTGGGGTTTTTTTTTTTTTGCAGCCTCTGCCAAAGTTTGGATTTGTAAATGCTAAAATCAGTTGAGAATTCATGATTTCTGTGAATTCTGTATTTTCTGTCCAAAGTGCTCACCCCAAATGTCCAAAGTGCTGCAGACCCATCTCTGTGAGCAGCTGTTTTCCCTAAGTTCTGCATGTCCCATGTCAACACCTCCTCTCCTCCCACAGCTCCCAGACTCATTGTGGTGTCTGGCATGGCTGCAGCTTTACATACAGTGTTGAGTTGCTCAGATACCTCCAGCCCTACAGCCTTATCCTGTTGTTTTCCCTTGGTAGTCTCCCTTGCAGACACATCCCCACGTCACCCTGTTCATGAGATCCCCTTTTGGCAACACCTGAGACCACAGAGCTCCACCTGCCTCATCCCTGCCCTTACTCACCTGGGTTATGCCCTGCGTGAACAGGCAGTGCAGACCCTCAGGAGCAGACCCATGGAGTGACACAGTTGGTGCTGAGGATGCAACAACCTCCACATTTCAGAGGGTTTTGCTTTGCTCCAGGTCCAGCCTGGTCCAAGGGCCTGCAAGTGCTTGGAGCATGTTAGCAGTGTCTTGGAATTGCATTTTCTTGTTCATTTTCAGACATAAAAATCCCATTTGGGCTCTCTCACCTTTTCAGTGCAGAATTACCAAGATGCTGGGGTAGATACTTCCCTAGAAGGCTTCTCAACACTCCTTTCTGAGAGAGGAATCAAGACTGAAACAAAGCCTTGTTCCTCTATGCAAACACTGCAGTGTTTGTGCAATTTTTTCTAACTAGAAGGAAGAAAAATTTGTCAGTTTATTCCTCAGTAAGGAGAGACTTGAGTGTGCTGTACAGAAGCTGTATTTGCTATTGAAAGCCCTGTATTTGTCATAAGGCTCTTACTCTCATTAAGGTAGGAGCTGCAGCTTATTGGAAAAGGCTCTTGATAAAAACACTCCAGACAGGGCTGTCCCCAGATAAAATGATATTTGTCATGAGGACAGTTGTGCAAAGATTCACTGTGAGGAAAAAAAAAATACATCAGAAGATAGATTACAAGGTCCTTTCAAGGGTAAATAATTAGGCACAATTGTGCAGTTTGGCTTTATGTAAGAATCATTCTCTCATCTTTATTCTTATTACAAACCAGAGCTCTTTGAGGGGGAAAAAGGGAAGTTAATAAGCAGTTTCTGCAGTTCCTGGCACAGGAAGGAAACTTTGGCATAGGAAAGCATATCCTGTCCCTTACAAATTTTAATATCACATGTAAATTTTACTGAGGAATATGGTCCTGTGCTGAGTGAGAAATAGATGCCCCTTGTTGTGTTGAGAAATAATAACATTTAATTACAAGAGATGCTGTGTTAGGAGAAAGAAGAGCACCTCAGGCAGACAGGCAGGACAAAGCTGCTCATCAATAAGCCAGTAAAACACAAGAAAGTGGTTTGGTGTTCTTGAAGCCCAATTTGGTAGGCTGTGCTCCCTGTCCTGGCAATGGCCCCCTGAACTGAAGGCCTTCTCACAACCCATGAGCAGGAGACAACAGCTGTGCAAAGAATTTGAACATGTCATTGTTATCAGTGGTGGGGGCACCTCCAGATGTGATTTATCTTTTCCAAAGAGTCAAGGGGCTCATCCTGAGGCACAGCAGTTTTGCACCAGAGGCCCCAGAAGAAGGGTCAACGTCCCACTTGGAGCTGCTGCCCCACATTCCGAGGGGTGACGTCAGGACAGGCTCCCCTCACTCCCAGAGGCAAGGGGGAAGTAGGCACTGCACAAAGCCATAGGAATCATCCAGCACTTGTCTTTGGTACTGATTTCTGAAGCCTGTTTCTCTGTTTGTTTGTTTGATGAGGCTCATTAGGGGCTAGTTGAAGGCTGCCAGCTCAGACTGCTGAGCAGGCTCTCAGCTGCGCTGAAGAGGCTCCATTCCAGCCAGCGCTCCACGCACACACCAAGGCCGGATGTTTGCTTCCTTTCATGATGGTGTCCTTTGTCTACTTGATTGTGGACTTGATTTTTACAAGTGCTATAAAAAACCCCAACATTCTTAGTCTCAGCTGGATTCTTGCAGCTGTGGGGAGAGGAGGAAGCAAGGAAGCAAAGACTCCATGTTTTCAAGAGCCAAAAGCTCTTACTCCATAATTTGTGCTGATTGCTGTCTGATACTTAAGGAAGGAGTTAATTAAGGTTCCAACTCCATTCTCTTCCTTCTGCAGTACTGAACAGCTATTTTTATTTGTGGTCTACCTGTTTAGTGTCCCATTTGTGCTTGCAATAAAAACACACCTCATTGTCTTTCCGAATAGGAAGCCAAGGACTTTGGCACTCCAAAATAAAGAGGTTTAGCTTCAGGGCTATAATGTCAAGTGCTTGAAGAACAAGGAACATATGGAGCCCAGTTCTCCAGTCCTCTTTAAAGGCAGTAGGTGCATCCACATACACAAAGTGTTACAATGCAGAAGGAAAATTTACATGGATATGTATGTTCAGGTGCCTTCCCTCCTCACAGCAGTTTCCTGGAAAGCAAAAGGATGCCAAAATTTGGCACCAGCTTTCAATTACAGAGAACATAATTTCCCTGGTGGGAAATTATAATCCTTTTTTCTTCAGCCTCTTACTTCTTTCTCTCCTGCGCCTTCTCCACCATCTTTTGTAGAGTTTCTAACTTCTGGCTGATCTTCCAGCACTTTTTTTGTTTCTGTTCACCTTCCTTCTTCCAGGCCTTCACCTGCCCTTCTGCCCCACCCCTTACTTTGCTGTTACTTTGCATCTCACTCCCAGTTGCCATTCTCCCCATTCTGTGCTGGATCCAGGCTGCCTTCTCCACACTCCTCTCTGTCAGGCTGCCAGCTGCAGGAAGAACTAAAAGCACAGGAGAGGCAACTTCATCATCTCAGTGCTGGAGCTCATCACGTGCAGAGCCCCTGAAGGAGCAATAACCACAGGTGAAAGATGCTTTGCTCTCAGATACTCTGCACAGAGTAGGTTCAATCAGCAGATAGGGACAACCCTGCAGTAGGCCCAAACATCCTTCACCACAAAAGAATTCACCTTCAAATCAGCCCTGAAGAACGAAGAAGATCATCTTTATAAGAACTGGAAGTTTAAACCATGGCTGATTTGGCTTGGGTTTTCATAGGAAGGATAAAAAGTATGCTCACAGTGTTAGACAGGATCCCTCCCAAAATCACACACTCACACACCAAATTTTGAAACCTGCAATAATTCTTGGTGCAACTGTTGTCACATTTGGTTGGATTTAAATTTTTTGCTTCTTTTTTTGGTAGGAAAAGTCCTGCATTACTCTCTCTTTACTTTGGAAACACATGAATTATTTTCACTGAGCCTTCTGTAGAAACATCAGCTTGACAGTTCCACTTTTCCAGACATTGGTAAATATCAGCAGAAACCAGAAATTCTGGCAATCCCTTTAACACTGGAAAAGCAGGTGGTGGCTGTGGCTCCCTGTATGCTTTGCCACAAGATACAATGAAATCCTGATTTCCCTGAAAGCATCAGACTCCTCTCATATAAACAACTTTTTCTAAAAATTAAATTAGTATCTGTATCTTGCACATATAGGAAAATGAGAAAAGCTTAGCTCAAAGAAGATGGGCTCAGACCTTCTTAACCCCTTTGGAGCAGACAGGTACAATAGCTGGTCCCACCTGACTTGGAGGAGAAAAAAGAAACTGTAACTTCTATGATATTTGGATTTCATTATGTGGCAGCTGGTAGAGTCCTCTGAAATGAGTTTTTCTTAGAAATATAATAAAGTAAAAGTGGAATATAAATAGAAACCATAAAAAAATATAAATCTGGAGGCATTGAAAATGCCAATACATTAAATTTTCAATTTAATCAAAGTCATGAGTCATTTAATGCAATATGAAGAAAAAATATCGAGAAATGAAATCATGGCAGTTTCTTATGCTGCACTTTGTCTAAAAGACTCAAATTATATTGACTTTCTGTAGATCCCAACTTGTTTTAAACATAGTGACCCACCCAATGTAAAGCATGTGTGACTGCTTGGTCACTGTGAAAAAAACCCAAAGTTAATAGAGATGTTTGCCTGTTCTTACAGTGTGTGTGGAGTCCAGAGGAGTGTATGGCTCCCAGGAATAAACTTCCTGTGGCATGGCCCAAATCCAAACCCCGTTAAACTCAATATATTTCTGCTGATTTGGGTATCTGTAGTATTGGCTACAAGTGAATTAAACTCTGAGCGTTGTAACAGCAAATGTTTGACCCCAAGGTTAAGGCATGCAATTCTTGTGAGCACTCATGAAACTCTTGGGATCAAGAATGGGCTTCACTCTTCTGGTACCACTTTATGCTTTGTTGGCAGGTTTTCTGTGCAAAAGTGCTCAGAAACTTGAAACTGTATTTTGATGCTGTGGTAGGAAATAGGGAAAAGTATAAACTTTCTGCAAGACCTACCTACTAGTCATGGAAAAAAAAAGGAGAATGATGGTTCATATGTGTTTAGACTGATAAACTGGAACACAGATGCATCTGGATTTTAAATGAGAAGGATGTACAAAAGCCAACTCCTGCCCCATGTGATATTCTTTATATTAATTTTTAAAAAATCATAGAATTGTTTGTGTTGGAAGGGATATTAGAGAACATTTAGTTCCAATCCCCTGCCACGGGCAGGGACAACAACTTCCACTAGACTGGGTTGCCCCAAGCCTCATCCAACCTGGTCTTAAACACTTCCAGGGATGGGGCATTCACAGATTTTGCTTTTTGTTCATTTCCCCCAACAGCAGCATTCAAACCATCTCCCTGCACTGTTTGTTCATGTCTGCCTGGGGCAAGCCACATTTGCACCCTGCACAGTTCTGTGTGGAGGCTGCTGCCTGCAGAAGCCTTTGCTCCAGCTTATTCTGGGCTTTGTTTTCCACTTAAATGGGAAAGTCTTGTATCTGCTTACTTCATCTAAAGCCAGACTCAGAATGCATTTGATTCTGCCTGCTGTCAGGGTAACTGCTGCGACTCTGAGGCTGTCACATCAGAAATCACCCATCCACACTGCTGATCCTTTACACTGATGGAGAGTAATACACACTCCTTCCCCATATGTTCAACCTAACTATAGGTTTTCTGTTTCTGAGCAATCAGTGAAACACAGATGATAGATAACTCTTTTCTGTCTCATTATTTCCCAGGTTTATCTCTCCAAGCCTGGCTGCACACTGGAAATGGCAAACACAGCTACAGTACTAGTCAGCAGTGGAATGTGACGGTTCTGTCCTACACCATATAATTTAAAACCTACTTTCACCCTTGGCAAATCTCTCAATTAAATTCCCAATCACAGCTTTTTTTGGCTTCTGGGTATCATAGGCCCAAGGGGAGAAGCATAGTTTTGTACTAAAAAAATCAGGTGATGCTTCATCTCTGCCCAATATATTTGTCATGGAGAAAAAAAAATGTTAAAAGAATTTTGGGTTTATTAGAATGAGGAAATTCAGAGCTTGCAAATAATTACAGTTACAAAGACATTATTTTTCCAGCCTTTAAGGAAAAAACAAGGTTATGTAAGAATGAAGTGCAACAGAAATACTCGTTCCTTCATATTTTTGAACATTTGGATGTGATTTGTCACTGTGTTTACATTTAAATACATTTTGGATCAAGGCATGCTGAAGGAATTAGGTTTCACTTACATGAAAGTTCAGGTAAGTTATTAATTTTGTTCTGTAGCCATTTTTTGAGCTTGGGTTTTACCATTCTACATTGTCAGCCACACCAGGGTTTAGGTGAACATCTGCCAGTAGTACCACAACCAGTATTGGTAATTTGGAATAGTGACTGGAATTGGAAGATTTGCCAAAAGTTGTGAGGTTAAATAACAACAAAAGCCAAAACATAACAAAAAAAAGAGTTGTTTTCATCATCAGCTATTTTCTTAGGTGTTTACATTTGCAAACTTTTCCATGCGTCATTAAGAGCTAGAAAATAACTTTCTCATGCATTAAAAAAGATAATCTGGGACTGCAGAAAGGACAACAGAATAAATTCTGGGAATTGCAATGTTCTGTAACAGAAATAGTTGGTGAAAGTTGAAATAGCATCACGTTCCTTTGACTGTATAACTTTGATATTTAAATTATCTTGCTGCAGTCTCATCCTCTGAAAACTGTACCTTATGTAATTGAGAAACAATAATCTAATATCATAATAGAGTTTTATTATGGCCATTATCCAGCATCTCCAGTGGAAATAAATACCTATTATTAGTCCAGTGTATCACAAGATCTTGCAGCATTAAGGACACTCCCTTGGGTCATCATTGCACACACTCCTATAGTAAATCTCAAATTGTGACAAATCATATGTTTTTCCTGTGGATGTCCCCTCTCTTCTATATCTGTTTGTCTTGCAAAACAGCAGATTTTTTTTTATGCAGCAGGGAAAATGGTGGTTAATGAATGATAAAAAATAATCATTTATCCTATTAAAGCCAAGTCTTTGTTTCCTGTTTCAGTATGCTTTAGACATGCAGAGACAGCATGATAAATATCTTATGAGCAGGATCCAGCAAACACACAGTGATAGGATACTGCCATGATTAAAGGAGGTGTTTTAACTTAGGAGATAGAATCTGAGTCCAGCTGCCATGAAGCAATGCTTACTCACACTGTAACAGGATTTCCAGAAGCCCTGGATAGCCCTGGCATGTGCACCCTTCCCCTTTCCTCCACCTTCCCCCTGACAAGGTGTCTCAGATGCCCTTCTGTTTCTCCTTAAAGGTCAGCTGGTCAGCAGCACAACCCCCTGAAGTGCCCTCTCTGCCTCAGCTGCAGCCCCAGTCTGCAACCTGCCAACAACAAAAGTACATTTGCCAAAAAGCTCCGTGCAAGTCGTTCCCGCCAGAAAAATCCTCTACAACCCCAGCTGCATCCAATTCCTCACAGTTAGAGCAGAAATTTAACATCCTTCCCACCCTGCTTCCTTCAAGATCTTGCCACCAGGTCCAGCAAAGACATTATGACACCTGGCACAGGGGAAGGCTGGCTGTCTCCTCCCTGCCCAGCAGGACCCTCCTGCCAGCCACCCTTCAGAGAATTACTGCTAATTGCAGCAAAGAGCTTCCTGCTCAGACTCCTGCCACTAAACAGACCTCCCTGAGCACTGCAATCCTGTCACCTGGCAGTAAACCCACCTCTCCCTCCTGGCACCACCAGCTGACTAAATGGAATAAGGACACATAAGGCAGCCTGGGCATTTAAAGCAGTCTTTGTTAAAGCAGATCCCATCCCTGACAAAGATGTGGTGGGAACAGAATTGTGGTATTGGTGAGTAGGAGGATATTTGCTTTGGAAAACTTGGTGGCCACACCAATTTCAGGATATTAGGAAGAAATTTTTCACTCAGAGCATGGGAAGACACTGAAGCAGGTTTTCTAGAGAAGCTGTGGGTGCCCCATCCTTGGAAGTATCCAATACTGGGTTGGATGGAGCTCTGAGAAACCTGGGATGGTGGAAGGTGTCTCTGCCCAAAGTAGTGAGACTGGAACTGGATGGTCTTTAAGGTCATTTCCAACCTAAACCTATTCTATGTTTCTATGATTTTATGAACAAAAAAATTTCTCCAGGCCAAACAAAACCAACTCTATGCAAGTCAAACAACAGGACAAATCTCAGCTGCTGAAAAATATGGAGTGAAAAACACTGGACCAGTGGGTGAAGATGGTGCATTCCCTTACCCTCAGTAAGGGTATACCCTCATTACTCTGGGACTGCTCTGTGGGTTGAGCTTGGTGGGTTAAAAAGAAACTCACGTGCTCCCTCACAGAAGGGGAAGTAATTCCTAATGCACTTGCACATTATGCAGGAGTGAAGGCAAGTGGCAAACTAGCGGAAGGAAAATTCATTTTGTTATGACTCAGTCGGTGGAAGCAGGCTGGGAGTCAGCCAGAGGTTAAAGATGGATTTTCCTCTTTAATCTGTTCAGCCTCAGTGGTGGGGTTGGATCAGGAGCAGTTCACTTCATGCTCTGCAGTGCCTGCCCTACTGCAGGCTCTCTTCTCCTCCTCCTTGTCCTCCTCATGCTCTGCCGACCCATCCAGCACCATCCACTGAGCACGTTCAGTGGCTCCTAAGGAAAATGCAATCTCATTTTCCTTTTCCTGCTGATTTTGCCATGTATTAGATGTTCAGCACTGAGGAGAAGGCCAAGGGGCAAACTTCCCTGCTGCTGGCTCACAACCCTTTAGGGAAGCCCAGCAACAACACAGACCAAACCCCATAGGTGCAGCAGCCAGGCTCAGACACCCTGCCTGGGCATGGCTGTTTCCCTGCTCTGTGTGCCTTGGCTGCACTCAGGTGTGCCCCTGCACAGCCCTCCAACGCTCCCAGGGAAAGCCCAGGCACAGCCACTGAATACACCACTGAACTGCTAACAAAGCTGCTTCTGCTGAGACACCTCCCTGCTCCCTCCCCTTTCCACGCTGGCTCCAAAAGCCCTGACTGCAGAGGGTGATTATAGAAAAATGTAAACAATTCTGTGAGCAATTTTGATGTTGCCGTAAGTGTTGAAAGTGTCATGGACTGATCCAATGCTCTCAGATAGTGATTTTTGTCTTACAGAAAGGCTGTTCTTACACTTTCTTTTTCCACAACATTTATGCAACTCGATTTTCTGCAACAGCACCTTAATTCAGCCAATTTAAACATTAACTTCTAGACAGGGTTGAATTATTTGCAGATGAAATAACACATAAATTGCATTGGATTTTTAGAAGACAGTGCAGATCCCAAATGATACTTTTGTTCCAACAGGAAAGTCAATGTTCACTAAAAATGTGAGTAGCCAGTTATAAAACAGCAAAAATCTTAGGAGAACATTGCTACTGGTTTTTAATTGTTTTCTCTAGTAAATAAAGTGCACTCCAATCATGATGTCAGCTGCCTGATATGCTCTACCCTTAGGAAAGACACAAGGACAATTAGAGATACAGTGTCATTATCACATGTCAAAACAAGCAATTATGGTTTAAAACAACTCTTTAACAGAATATCCGACATCCAGATACTCTCGGAGCTAAAAAGGCAGGAATACAGAGTGGAAATAAATGCACATTGAATGAAAAAACCCACAAACATAAAGAGATATTTATATATTTTGAGGGAGGGAAAAAAGGCCAGGAAAATGTAAAGCAAGCTGAGGATTGTGTGTCAGGTCTACATGGCTCATATTTGGTAACTGAGAGTTTATTCTCTATTATCACTCTGTAGTCCAGGGAAAGGCTAGATTTTCACTTCAAGAAATTTAATTAATCCTCTTTTATTTTTTTTTTCACTTGTTCTTTGCTTCCTTAACTGCACAATGTCATTAATTGGTATCAAACCAAATTGCTTGTATCAGCTCATTCATCTGTAAAGGCCACCAGCTTTCAATCCAATTCCTTTTCATTCACTGTCCTGGTGTAGTTACCTTTCAAGAATACACATTAATTTGGGCTCAGCTAATGTTTGGTTTTTGAAATATGTTTGGATGTGTGTGCAGTGTCAATATTTGATGAATTTAATCGGGAAATGCAAAGGTGGATTTATTGCCTGAATCATTAGACTTACGGATTGCTTATTCATTAGGCATTTGTACCCATATCACCTTTTAAAAAATACTTGGTCTCCACACAGGGGTGATAAAACATTGCTGGCAGGACCATTTTATTTATTTCAACACTTTAGCTAGGCCTGGTGCTTCAACATCAGCTAAATTCCTTGATCCAAAGCCATCAGGGCCATGAAATTTATAATCAGCTATCCCTACCCTCTTGAACCTCCTTATCTCCCAAATACATTGTTCACAGCTAAGGCTTTTTTTATTCTGTAAAACAAGATGCTATAAAAAAGGATCTTTTTTTTTTTACTTTGGCTTCCATTAGGGTAAAGCTCACCCGAGCAAAGATAATGCTCAAACTACTTAAAATCTTGGAAGTGGTTTTGTTTAAATTCTTAGAGCCTCATATAGCTCAGCCTGCTTTAAATGTTCAGTGATTTAAACCTCCTATAGGCTCCTGACTGAAACATGCACGTGTGCACCACTCATGGCATTGTTCAAGGTCATTGGAAAAATTCACTTATTCTGTGTTTCCACATCATTTGGCTCAAGTCCCTTGTCAAACAATAACCCCAGAGTAAAGTGATTAGCAGAACATGATTAGAAACATGGTGAATGCTGCTTAAAATTCTTGAATCCATTAGTGTCTCACTTTAAAGAGCTCTGTCTCGTAGGTACAATAAAAGAAGCCCGAGATCAGTAGAAGAACTGTGTCACATAAATAAATCTCTGCATCTGTTGGAAGAGGTCCCTGCCCATAGTAGAGGAGTTGGAACTAAATGATCTCTAATGTCCTTTCCAATCCAAACCACTCTGTAATTCTGTAATTCTGTGATTCTATGACCTGAAAATCTGTCATATGTACAAGAAAATAAAAAGGAAAAAGTGTGGGGGGGAAGGTATAAGATTATAACTTTCAACTTTGAAACTTGTCTTTTCAAAAAATATAGTTTTGAGCTCAAAATTTCCTGCCATATCTTGTAGGAAAACCTGTAGGGAAACTGCCAGAACTTTGCCAGAACTCTGGATGACTGTGCTTGACCAGGGAGATTGGAATACATCCACTGTGCTCCCTTCCAGCCATACCCATTCTGTGATTCTGTGATACAGTGAAATTGTAGTCAGAATCTAAATTCTCAGGATTCCTTTCAAGCTGTTTTGTTCCTTTAAGAAAACCTTGGCCTTCATGTTAAAATCTGGTACAGGGAATTTGAATCTGAATAGAATTTGCTGAAAGATGACAGAAACAACAGGAATTCTGAAACAGTAGGGTTTAATGAGAGGGTTTGCTAGGATGCTCCAAATCCTGCAGATGATTGGTGTGTAACAGAGGGCATGTTCAGAAAATAAACTTTCATGTAATTTTATCATTTGTTCTGGTTATCTAAACAATGTAGCTAATCTTAGCAGCTCATATGAGCTCTTTGAATTTGTATCTTGCACCTTCAAAATATCAAAGAGCCATCTGATTTGAAACCAAAGAGCAATGTAAATATATCAGATGTAAATATTTCAGATGTAAATATTTCAGTCTATAACAATTTCAGGCATCACATGCCATGGGCTAAGAGCATTTGTGAGTGGAGGTCAAATCAAATGGCAGCTGCAGTTCTTGCAAGACATCCCCCTGCTTCCAGCTTTCAGTCTGGGATGGGACTGACCTTGTTCTTGTTTTGAAGAATGCATGCTAGCTGGCTGCTGCTATGCAGATGATGGCTGATTGAAGGAGGAGGAATAAGTAGAAAAAAGGAACAGAGCACGGAAAAATAGAAATGTGCAGTTATTCTGTTCCTTGCTTTCCTCCCACATGCAAAGAGCAGCAGGGGAGCAATAACAAAACATCTTTGTCTTCTTGAAGAAATAGCACCAAAAGCTGTGCAGCTGTTCCCAAGCTAAGGGGTGGTCCAGCCTCTGAATAAATCTTGATAAATCAAGGAATTCCTTCTTCAAAGTTACATGCACAACACTTTTTTATTTCAGTTTTAATTTCATCCCCGAAGCCCTGGGATCCTGACTTCTTTTTTGGGTGTTTTTCTTGGTGATCTCTTTTACTTTTCCTACAATGCCTACCGCCATGGGGGATCTGAGTGCATCCCTTCCAGCTAAGCAGAACTCACCTACAAGACCCCTCGGCACTGGTGAGTCCTGGAGCATGGCAGCATTGACAGCTGAGGTGGTGGTTGGGCCTTGGCACTGTTTAATTTATTAATGCAGGTGTAACTGCAGAGCCCAAGAGCTGCAGCCAGCAGCTGAGGCTGGCTGGTGACACCCGTGGCCTGTGTGCAAGGCGTGACGCTCCCTCCCACACGCTGCTGGTACCTGTGAGCCCTGGTGGCCCTCGTGTACTCAGCCACCCAAACCTCTCTGCCAGCAGCAGGAGCCCTCCTGGACTCCTATGAGCTTGCCAACTCCCACAAGCAGAAAGCTGTTTTATAAACTGCAAATCAGCAGTGGAGATTGCAGTCACAGTTTATCTGCGCTGCCTCAAATGTGTCACTCGCTGGGCTTTAGCAAGGGAGCAGCTCACACGGCTCAGTGAAAGTCAGACAAACTTTCCCTGGTGGTGTTTAAGGGTTGGATGGGCTCGGNGCCACCCAAACCTCTCTGCCAGCAGCAGGAGCCCTCCTGGACTCCTATGAGCTTGCCAACTCCCACAAGCAGAAAGCTGTTTTATAAACTGCAAATCAGCAGTGGAGATTGCAGTCACAGTTTATCTGCGCTGCCTCAAATGTGTCACTCGCTGGGCTTTAGCAAGGGAGCAGCTCACACGGCTCAGTGAAAGTCAGACAAACTTTCCCTGGTGGTGTTTAAGGATTGGATGGACTCGGAGCAAACCAGGCTAGTGGGAGGTGCCCATGCCCTTGGCACCTTGGAACTGGATGGTCTTAATGTCCCTTCCACCCCAAACCATTCCATGATTCTATGAAGCCTGCCTGTTTCAATCCAGTAAAGACAGAACAAGCTCTTCTTTTGCTCTCTCATTCCTTCTCCTTGGAACTCTTGAAAACTACTTTAAACATTATTTAAGTGTAAAATAACTTAAATCCCTCAGAGAAGCAATTCCTTGCCTCTTGTGATATCTCAGAAGCAGCACCTTCCAAGGGGGAAGGTCTCCTGACAGGATGGGACATCTCCATGGCAACAGGGCATGGCTCTGCTCTGCCCCTCCAGAGCCCTCAGCAAAGACACTCAAACCAGCCAGGGACCCAGACAGGCTTTGGAGAGTTTGCTTTTCATCTTTCTTCTGTTAGGCCGACAGGAGCAAAGAACAATTACAGCATTTTTAGTCCAGCTGACAAATTACATGTTAGCTCAATTTAGCCTAAGCACAATTTCCCAATCAAAGTCAAAGCAAAACAGCCAAACAGGCTTATGTTTTCTAAAATTCATTAATCCTGTTTGTCTGTTTCACCTCTATAGATTACTATTATTATACCATGTCCTCAACCAAAGAAAAGAACATGAGTTTTGATTTTGTTTTCTGGTTGTATTGGGTTTTTTTTCCTCTTCAAAGGTGTCTACATTGCAAGGTTACAAATATTTAATTAGCGAATGGAAATTCCACTGACTGACCAAATGCAATTAAGCTATCCAGCTCATTTAAAAACTGGATGTGAATTTAAATAAGGCTCAGCTTTGTGGAAGCTGCCTCCCTCTGATGGACATTTTTGGTTTGGATCAAAACAAAAAGAGGCAGTTTTCTTACTAATTTCTTGATAATTTCTTACTAATTTCTTTCACTCATCTCTGCTATTAATGCAGATATCCTGTCACTGTCATTAACAAATGGCAGGGATGTTGGATTTTTCTAAAGCTAAAGAATGCCAAAAAAAGTCACAGAGAATGAAGGAAGAAGAGAGGTAGGATCTCAGACAGGTTTTGCTCAAAATCTGTTATTGATTCCCAGGAAGATCCAGAATAACCATCTGTATGAGTGGGGGGATGCCTCAAGCTAATTATATGATACCACATGGAGAAGTGTCTTTGAACTCCCAGATTGTTCCAGTTTTTAGAAGCTCAAGGCAGGAAAACAGGTCTGTGGGATCCCACACCTGGAGCTCTCTGCTGGAGGTGAAAATTGTATCTAGAATTTAAAAGAATTAATCTCAAAGAAAACGTCAGGTTTTCTCTACAAAGAAATATGCAGCAAAGGCTGTTTTAGTTATAATAATCATGTGTAGGCGATTCCTATTATTCTAGCCATACAGATGAGGTGAAAAACTGCCCTAGATTTAGAGGCCCAGAATTATTTCTGACTTTTATTTCATTAATGTATTATTTTTATATATTTTTAATGTAGTGACTTTTTTCTTTTTATTTCCTGTGAAACACTTCAAGGATTTAGAACTCCCCTTTTCCCACATGGTAGGAAATCCTGTCTCATAGATTTTGAGTTCTTCTACCTTATTTTCTGAATTTATGGGCCTCCTGAAACCTGTTTGATGGGACAAATGAAGACAGGGCTAGCTTGCATCAAAGTTTTCCACTTCTGGAGGACGTCCTTATTTAGTTGTCAGGTAGGAGGTAGAGGAGGTAGAATTAAAAAATATATATAAAGAATCACCACTTGTCTTTTGTGAACATCATAACCACAGAGCTGTGTGTAGACTTGTTCATTTTGATGTTTTATTGACCAACAATTTGACAGCAATGTCAAATTCTTGATGCTCACTGAGCTTAATCAAACCAGTCAGAGGACAGGAACTGGATCCATTTTGCTCTTAGAAAGATAACCTAGTGAACCTGCCTGGCAAACACGGTGATTTTTTCTAAGTCCAAGTATCTCCCTTGGTGAAGGGAAGTTTTTGGATGCAAATTTTCATGGAATTGCAGAATGGTTTGGATTGGAAAGGACCTTAAAGACATCCTGTTCCAAACCCCCTGCCACAGGCAGGGACACCTTCCACTAGAACAGGGTGATCAAAGAAATCCCCATCCAGCTGGGCCTTGGACATTTCCAGGGATGGGATTTTGAACTTAAGTACCTGCCTCTGTCTACATACTATTGAATTATACCTGCATCTTTCTAAACTCATTGATTGACTGTAAGGGTTATTTAAAAATACCCTCAGATACTGGAGAGCACTCGGGTGTCCATCTGTGCCTCCCCCGCCCTCTCCTGTCAGCCCAGTTCCTCACAGGCAACACTTGCAGACATGGAAGCACTAACTAAATCACCGGGACTGCCAGGTTTTCCCAGATCTCAGAGAAGATAAATGATCCTGGGTAGTTCTTGTAGCACATAATGCTTTTCATCTGCAAAGCATGCAGCTAATATTCATTCAAAACCAGAGAGATTTATGCAATCAAATTCTGCTTATAGACACTTTCCAAACCACAATAGGAAAGATTGTTAGACAAAAGCCAATGAGGCATTGGCTCAGCCATTACACACCTTGTAGATGTTTCCTAAATACATAACTGCTGGATTGTTGAGGAAATTTGAGTTCCAACTGTTGTGAGATCATTATCTTTCAGTGCATAGTTAATTCTGCATTTGCCCTTGGAGTTATTAATTTTAGATATGCAACACCCTTTCGGTGTCTGTGCACCTATATTTTAAACCAGACACTTTTAATGTATCTGCAATATCTCTGACATCCTTTAGACATTCATTTTAGGATGAAATGAACCCATCCAAAAAGGCCAGACTTCTCTTCACTGAGGGACAGAGGTGGGCTAGGCGTTGGAGACAACCAATTTTGTCAGATAAATGCTCCTTGAAGTACAGCTTCTAAAGCCTAGTACTGTGCTGTAAGTAATCATGAACACTTTGTCCAAAATAAATACATATATTTCGGGTTTTTTTAGTTTTTTTTATCTTTAAATATTTTGTTGGTTTNTTTGTTTGTTTGTTTGTTTGTTTTATAGTTAAGAGAGCTGGATGACTTTGCCTATACTAGTAAATAAATTGGGACTGGGACATGGGATCAAGTCCTGCCTATGAGTGCCTATGCTGCTTAGTGCAATGTCCATGCCAAGCATGGCCCATGGCAAACAAACTCTCCCAGGCATTGTACAGGCCTGGAGCAGGGAACAGCATCAGCCGGGACTGTTCCCAGTAAGTAATTTTGACTGAGGATGTGCAGATGTGGAGATGGGAGGTGATTCATCTTCTTTGACCTCAGCAATAGAAAAAGATCCTTAGCTAATTTTATTGGAGAGTATAAACATGGGTATTTCATCCCAAAATGTTGGAAAGTGTTTCTGAATACTTCAGAAGAAAAAAGCTCAAATGGCTTTGACATAATACAGGAATTTGGCATTTGCTCAAGTTAAGATATGGGAGGAGTGACATAGGATTATGATGCCTCACAGGGCCATGGTTTTCTTTCTCACTTGGACAAAGGTCCTTCTTTTCCACTCTTTTGCATAATGCAGTGAAAGACATGGAGCAGGGTTGTAAGCTTTGGGAGAATAATCTGTCAAATATTCCTGAGAAGGAAATATTGATTTTACTTTTGAGGCATGATGAGATGAGAAGGTTGGAGGTGGTATGAATGGTTTGATGCAATGTCACTCACAATTCCTTCACCTGACACCCAGTGTCACAGAAAACACAAAATACATGTTGACCTTTATTAGTAAATATAGATTGAAAAATCTATATGAATAAATATGAGTTGCTATGGGCTCTATACTGATTTAGTGTCTTCCATGTTTTTGAGCACATCACCTCACAAATTTATGAGAAATGAGAAAGCTGTAAGATTTAGAGTTTAAACTTTCTCTTCACACATCATTTTTGACAGCTTTGATGACCTGATTTCCTGTCACCTCCCTGTGATTTCGATTCAAACCTGACTGAGCACTTAGAAAAAAAAATCATTTGGATGAAGTCTGCAAATAATTTTGCATACTTCTCTGTGTTTTTCCATATTTGCATGATGCCACTAACTTCAGTGAGTCCTCACACAGCTTTGCAAACTTAGGCACAAATTAATTAGGACCAGAGCTCAGCTCATGAAGTGCTCCAAATGACTTATGAGAGTCGATGACACCGTGATGCAGTTTCACAGAGCAAGATGAAAAACTCAGGAGGCTTGATGAATGCCTAGACCAGTACCACACAGCGTAGATTGATTTAATTCAGCACCCAAAGTCGTCTGCTTAAAGACAGCTCAGTTAACAACAGGCTGCTCTGTGTTGTTGGTGAAAGAGGAACGACAGTATCCTGTAGCATCAGCAAGATTCAAAGAGCATGAGAAACAAGCAAAGGGACTTTGCTTGAATTGTTAATGAATTATGGAAATTGCAACGTTACAGAAGGAGTAGAGATAAAGTGGATCATTCTCACAGTGAAAGGGAAGAGAAAATGCTGAAGACTGAGCATTTATCAGAAGAGTAGATTCTGCTGCTGAGAACATTTTGCCAATGAAAAAATTAAATGCCATGAATTATGGACATTGTTTAATGTATGTGACTGCCCTGAATAGAAGAATGTACAAAGGCATGTCAAAAGAGTGGGAAAATTAGCAGCTGAATTTGGCAGCTAGGGAAGAAAGAAGGCCATGTGAGTGTCATCGTGACAGCATAAACCAGTAAATAATCAGGGAGGACTGAGACATGGTTTGACGCAGTAAGAGAAGACTGGATGTGCATGTGGTGAAAAAGCCTCTCAGAAGAATGAACAGAGAAAAATGTGCTCTGAAGAGGCAGAGAGGTGTGGGAGAAATCTATCAGAAAGCTGCAAGTCTACAAAAAAATGGGGCTAGAACAGAGTACACTGGGGATGGCTTAAATTAAAATATTAGAAAGATTTGCGGGTTTTGTTCTTACAGTGGTTTTGATGAAAGAACACTACATTGTTCTGTATTTTCCATAAAAAATATGTTTTAGCACAAATTCTTATACCACCAGATGTTTGCCTCCAAGTTGTCTTTTGTCTGAGAAATAATGTTATGCTTCCTCACAGAAGTAATAATGTAACTGATTTAAATCCTTCTCTCCTTTGTAGGTAGAGTTTTGTTTAGGTTTCATCCCCATGATCTACCACAGTGTTCCTTCTTGCACAGGTTACACCCCCAAGGAATTGTAAGCCAACCACGTAGACGAGCTTGGGAAGAGGAACATGAGGCTCCTGACCCATTATTCCCATAGGACACTATAAAAGTAAAATCATTGAGTTCCAGGGCATTTGGGTTTTCAACTTTGTAGATTTATCTTTAAAAGAAATCTTTTGTGGGAAATATAGCTTTAATCAGCAATCCAGCCTCAGTGAAAAAATGAAGTTCAGTATAAATTCCACAGATGTTTCTGGAAAAGAGATCTGGCAAGGTAAGAAATCAAGCCCAGGTGGTTTGACATGGGAGGATGCTGGAGTCACTATCAGTGGCAAGGTGATGAGGTTGATCAATGAGATGGAAAATGATGGAACCAGTGGCAGTGGGTAGGCAGGGATGGGGAGGAGACAAATGAAGAGGAGGAGGAGAAGGGAAAAAATTCAGCATTTCATGTAGTGGACTGGGTTCAGAAGAGAATGTACAGGACAAAGATCTGGGAGCAACACATTGTAACTCGAACATGGTACAAACTGCAAAAGATTTTTGCTTCCTTCTCTTCACTTTCAGAAGCCAGGCGATCCCACGTCTCCAAGGCACCTAATCAAAGTTAAAAGGAAAATACTGGGGGGAAAGGGAAAAAAAACCATAAATTTCATTCATGGATAAACAAAGCTATATCCTCCTGTATCCACAGGTCTATTAGTGTAAGCATTTTAATTTGATTTTATGTTTGGTAATAACTTCTTAGTGTGGCATGAAAGTAATTCAAATAAAGGGGTTTGCAGAGGCATCGAATTCCATTCTCCCAGCTGTATTGTGAAGCTCACGGATGGCTACATCCATAGACCAAGCACAGAAGTTTGCTAGACATTTATTTCTTATCTGTATTAAAAAAATGTGCCTTTTTCTTACCCTCACAGAAAAAGGTCTTTGTGTCTAAGTCTGTCAGTGGGATTCCTTTGAACCTAAACCCTTATTTTATAGAACCATTTTTATTCATAATTGTAGCTATGGGGCCTGATCCTATTTCCACACTAGAAAATGCAGTCGATTTCAATCCAGCCAGTCGTGGTCAGACTTCTGTAAATGAGATTAGAATTGAGCCTATGTCAAACACAGTAGAGCCAGAAAAAGATTTATTTCTCTCATTGAACTCTTCAGGTGAGGATTTGTCCAATTAAAATATATTATCTATTATACTTTGGACAGCACGACCAAGCTAAACTAACACTCAAAATTGGATGTTTGGAAGGGACAGGCTTCTGTTTTTCTTCTTCAACATAAGATCATTTGAGTGCTTTTGTTGATCTGGGAACTTTTTTAAGAGACAAAGAAACAATTTTGCAAAGATCAGGAACACCTGCCCTAACACCTTTGGCAAAAGGTCTGGGCTGTGTTCCGAAGAAATGAGTGGGTGCTGTTCTTCAGGGTGCTCTGAATTTGCAGCTTCACACCTTTTGTAGTCATTGGTGCATTGGCTAGAAAATTTATTTCATTTCCAAGCCTTCAGGAAATCTGCACTTGTGCAGTGAGCAGGGGCTGGTTTTACTTCAGGTTTGGGCAACTGATTTGCCAAAACTTGGCCCAACCCTGTTGAACAGAAATCATATAATCACCCTTTTCTAGCACTAATGAGCCAAGAGATGTAGTCAAAACAACCAGCCTCACCCACAGGACTGCGTCTCCCCATCTTACCAAAAGCCCAAAACTTACCACAACTCTTGCAAACCTCCAGTGCCACCCCCAAAATGTTGTTGGGTTAAACAATTTGGGACATTGTTTTCAATAACTGTGTCTGTGTCTGCCAGCAATTTCCACAGAAGATTTCCCAACAGAAATCCTACAATTTCCCTGGAGCTGTGCTCCCATTGCCAGGTCAGTTTATGAATTTTCTTGTTTAACCTTGAAGATTTCCATTCCATCTCTGAGGGAGGCGGCTGTTGTTAATCCCACCATTCATGGGATAGTAATGCCTGGATAACCACATTACGTGTCTGAAGTATCAAGTGTCAATAGGTATGGTGGTGTGTTTTTCTTTACACATATCTTTGGAAACCCTTTTGAATGGTTTGTTCCTGTTTTCCCCCTGATGTGTTTGGTTTTACCCTAAGTTTTCTCCTCCCTTGTCCAGCTGTCATTCACCCCCTAGACCCACCTTAACTCATTCACGTAATGTCAAGCCTCCCTAAATCCCTGCCCTTAGTTCCAGAGAGTTCCCTGTCAATCCTTGCTGTCCCTACCCCCTGCCTAAACCCCACCCTGGAATTCCCCTATTCCTCAATGCCCCATTGGTCCATGTGACCCTTTCCACTCCCATCTTCTTTCCAGGTAAATATTATTATTTAAATTGGTAAGTACTGCCACTAATTAAATTATCCAGGTTGTTGTATTTTGAAGNCCTCCCCGTGTTCCTTCCCCGTTTAAAAGACTGTGTATGCACAAGCTTTTCATTTTTTTCTTCGCTGCCCACCGTGGGGAGTAAGTCATTTGAGAAGTACACGAGAGACCCTCTCCCTGTTCTTTGCCCGGATCTGGGGCACATCACAACCATCAGCCTTTGAGAGCAGCCTCGCTGCTGCCAGATTCAGCAGCTCTGCTCCACCACCACCGAGCCCGATCTGGTGCGGGAGCCAGGGAGGGTGAGCTAGCCGGGGTTTCTCCAGCATCATGTCAAATAGGTACCTAAATGCCCGGAGAAATCCAGGAGACATGGTTGGTTTCAAGATTTTCTAGACATTCAAATATTTTTTAGAGTTTGAGAGAGAGAGGTTTTTTTATTCTTCGTTTAGTCTATGTTGACCTTTATTACTTTCCCTTGGCTTTTCCTCTGTTCCTGCCATTTCTTGAGTTCTTTGTGATGCTTGAAGTATTTGAGCCAGTCTCTCAAGGGACACAAAAATGCAGATCCTGTGCTGCTCCTCTGTCTTTTGCAGGTCCCTTCTGCTTCCACCAGTCTTAAATAAAACTCTTTTTCGTTACACTTCGGCATTCATTTTTGGATATGATACTAGGATAGTGGCAGTGTTTACCACAACTATAAAAAGCACATGAAAAGATGATGCGATGAAGGAAGAAAATAAACAGGAACACAATACTCCTTAAACTGGACCCTTTTAAACTTAGATACTGCATTCTAAAGGTGATATCAGTGCAGATGAAAAGGAATCACATCAAGTAATGTGGACCACAACCTGTTCAAAGGACTGCTTTGTAATTAGGTTCTTACCCTTTTGGCAGACTTACTGAATAACTGTTGAAAGAACCACTGATGGTGTTGGAAGCATGGGTCCAGAGCCCTTGCCACCACAGCACCATGATCATTCTGAGACCCTACTGCAGGGCCCTCAGGTCACATCTGTGCACCGATACTCACTCTGAAAGGCAGATTTTGGTGCGAAATCTGTCATTCTTTTGTGGAACTAAGAATAGTTAAAGAGGTCACTGAACTTCAAGCTCTCGGCTACCTATTCTAGCTGAGAAATGATAAGTGATCATTAAAGCAGTCCTAAATTTATGCCAGTGCAAAGTGAAACAGGTTTCATAAAGAAAATCTCTCAGTCTTTTCAGTCTGTGTCTCACTCAAGTCAATTAAGAAACATTTTTCAGCACAGGGTAGGAAACAGCTCCAGAAGCTGAAGGGGGTGAGTGATGACAGTCACCTCATTTACTGCTCACACAGAGCCGTTTGAGAGATGTACCTCAGGAATTGAAATTACTGCTTTCAGCTGCCCCTTACAGGGCAGTTTCATGACAGCTTTTGCATAGGCAAACATTAATTATTTATATTTACTGCAGCTTCAGTAAGATTAGTGCAGCTTTTCAGGCTGTGCACAGTGACTTCCAGATATGAGCTAGAAATGAAGGAAGTCAGGAAATGCTGTTGGTTAGAAATATCAATGGGCATCCTGTGTTTAAATAGGATACATTACAGTATTAGTAGGCATTCATTATTTGTCACATGACATTTTTTAATCAGTATTCACAAGGACAATTAGTTTCAGACAGTTTAAATTCACAATTCTATGTTTACCTGAGCAGGCAGTTAATGCACTGGGAAGAAATCTTAGCTAGTGTACCTGTGTTCAGAGACTAATTTTGGGAGCTTTCAGGATACCTGGGAATAGGAGCCTCAGCTTAATCCCAAGGTCAGTACCAGGGAATAGCAACTCAGCATAGAAACCTTCTGTTATTAGTGTATCACTTAGTAAACACTATTCTGACTCTCTGTATGAGTTTCAGTTGAGTTTTGTATTAAATTATTTTAATTCATATAAAGTAAGTGACTGCAGACATTGGTTTTCTGTCAGATTCCGCTGCTGGCAGATCCCAAAATTTTAGATAGAAAGTCCTTTTCCCAAGTCCTGTGCCAGAAGAAGAGGTCGGAATCCATCAGCTCAGGTTTTCAAGGTTGTTTATTATTTTCTTATCTGTTACATTCTTTTTCTGCCCTGCCAAGGTCTTTGCTGTTGCAGGGTTGGGAGCTGACTCCCAACTCCCTGGGCGGTCTTAATTTTATACTAGATAATATGTGTTCTAT
>VZUA01063240.1:0-21992 GCA_013401035.1 Horornis vulcanius | reverse complement strand
TAATTTGTCCATGGAAGTTGCCCTTTGTTCAGTGTATAACCAGTGGCCCTGGGTGTAAGTAACAGGATTTGCTTCCTAAGTGGATTCAGTTGTGGAGAAAAGAGATGGGCAGTAATGAACAAGCATAACTAAAGCTTCTGTGACTGAAAGGAGCGTGAAACACGATGGGGCATACGGGTGGAACTGTGCCGTGCAAACTGCGTGTGTGAGTGCCTAACTGCACCGAATGGGAACAATGGGTGCTTGCTTCAACACTGCTTCCCTTTTTGCTGATGGAGGAATGATTTCAGTAGGTTGTTAGAGAATGCTAAATATTTTGTATAATCTATGTTTCGTCTTTGCATTTTAGGTCAGCAATTTGGTTTCCAAAATTGGAGTTTGTCTGCGTTCAAAGCTGTTTGCCTACAGTAATCTGCTCTGGTTGGAAGTGAACATGTCTCAAGTTCAGATTCAGAATCCTTCTGCTGCCCTTGCAGGGAGCCAAATACTGAGTAAAAACCCATCTCTTTCACAGCCTTTGAGTATTCCTTCTACTACCAGTTCTTTGCCCTCTGAAAATGCAGGCAGACCTATCCAGAACTCTGCTTTGCCCTCTGCTTCAGTTACATCCACCAATGCAGCTGCAGGTAAGATGGAGGGTCAGTGACTGAATATATTTTTAATGCTTATAGCTTGGCATGATATATTCTTGATGTCTTGCACCTACACATAATTTAAAAGTAATATTTATCCAACTGCAGTTGCTCCCTATGGAATTAAATCTGCTGGAGACAGGTAGGAGCATACTTTGACATAAAGTTCTAGCAACTAATTGATAAATTCATAATAGCAAAGAATATTTTAATTGTATGACCTTAAATTTTTGAAACAATACTATCAATCTTTTCTACCTGTAGCTTGTTTTAAATATGAAGTGTTGTTTGAAGTAGTTTGTTTAGTTCTGTTATCTTTAGTTCTTTTATGACCAGTTTAATGATAAAAATATTTAATGATAATGATATATTTATTATATAAATAGAATTTATTGTTAGCAATATATTATGCTAACAAAATGCGATAGAACAAATAAAGGGTAATAAAATATAGCTATAGGGGAAAATAGGAGGAGGTAAATGAAGTCTGAATTTTTGAAATTATTCAAAGCAAGCAATAATGAGGAACACTTGGAAGATTTGGTCGTTGACACGTACTAGATACAAAGTGAGCTGTATGCAGGACTCTTCTAACTTCAAACTTCTGACTTCCATTAGAACCTTGATTTTAATGATGATGCCTGAGCACCATCTTTTTTAGGCATGAGGATTGCTTGGAAATCCCAAAGTCCAATAGATTGTTTTCAGTTTGGCCAGTGAACAAAGCTGTCTGTTCCAGCATTGCAGACAACTAGATGCTAAGCCACTGAGATTCCTTTTTTTAAATTAAAATTTGTAGTAGAGTTCACAGTTATCAGTTCATTTATCTGATCTTATGTCCCCTTTCAGCTCCTTCAAACATGGCAAACCCCAAAGAGAAAACCCCCATGTGTCTTGTGAATGAATTAGCCCGTTTCAACAAGATTCAACCTGAGTATAAGCTTCTGAGTGAGCAAGGTCCAGCTCATTCTAAGGTAAATGTTCATACCAGTCTCGTGCTGCTGCTGCTCATGCTCCTTCACCTGCAGGAGTGGGAAGGCAATGTGTGTGATTTTGGTGCAAGATAATCCAGAGTAATGGAGAGGAAAGGGAAGCCCCCCGTGGCATCAGTGGTAGGGAAGTGTGAAGCTGGTACCTGGGAAGTAAAAAGTTGGGTTCCCAAAATGTCGCATCAGCTTCGAGGTGTGAAGGAGTTGACATTTACAAAAAGTATTGGAATAACATTCAGAACATCTGTTCAATTGTGTTTCATTCACCTGTGGGCATGTAGAAGCTCTTACTGCACAGTGTGAGCTTAACTTTCTTCAAACTGCTGAAATATCTTTAATAAACCTTTCAGAGGATTAAAGCAGGAGTGGAGTTATGTGTCACAAAGAAGGGTGGGTTTCCAGTCTGCTGTTCAGTGACATGGCACAGCAGCTCTCCTGGGGCTGTCACCTCTCCCCACACTGCTCTGGGTTCTTAGCCTGTCAGATCTCAAGCAGGGTACTAGGCAGCTTGGATTACCATATTCTCAACTTGTGCTTCACTGAAAGACTCATTGTTTTGTGTAAAGGTCTAGGAAACTACATTAATTCTGAAGCAGCTTTTTACAAAATACCTGTTTGTGGTTTTGAGGTGTTTACAGTGCAGCTGACTCTTGGGGACCAGCATTGGGAAGCTGAAGGAACTAGTATTAAAAAAGCTCAACATGCAGCAGCTGCCAAAGCTTTGGAAGGGACAAAATTCCCTAAGCCTACGGCTCGTCCATCTCGTAGTGAAGGCAAGAATCCAGGTACATGCCACAACAAACTGATTTAAAATAGTAATATATGGACAGAATACACCTTTCTGCTTTTGGTATGTATTGAAGTTGCATAAGGATGAATAACTGTGATTCTGCCTGTTTAACAATGGCAATTGTCAGCTGGCAAGTACTTATTTTGTCTGTGCACCTGTTCCATAGGTCATTTTCTTTTGGCAATTACCTTACCCCAGAGCTCGTGTACTGGAGTACAGCTGATTTCTGAGCCAGTGAGATCTGTGGTAGAAAATAATGGCACTTACTGACTGTTCCTTCTCCAGTCAGAATGGACTGGGAGTCAGTTCTTCATGCCCACAGTACTGGCACTGAGAGCAATGTTTTAGCCCTCAGTAGCAATTTACCTGCCTTTTGACAGGGCCAGTTGCAATTTCAAAGTGAAGAGTCATAGAAACCCTTCTTAGGTCATTGGGGACAGAGAAATGTTTGATCATTCTCAGTAAGCAAGAGACACAGAAGGGGTGTAGCGTGTCTGGCAACTTACAAGTATATTTGGAGGAATTTCTTTACTGCAGAAAATTCTTTGTCTGCACTTTGCTAGATACATTGTAAATTACTGTGTAATGTAAATTACATTGTTTCTTTGCTAGAAACGCAGGTAAATTAGCAGCTTCAGAAATTAAAAGCAAAATGATAAAACCCCCAAAACAATCCAAAAAGATCTCCCAGAAAATTCACTTTTTTGTAACAGGATTTGTCACTAGGCTGCTTTAATGTGCATCGTATAGACTTATCCTCCTTTTGTTCATTAGCAGTTCTGTTTGGAATTCAATCATTTAAGATGCTGCATGTGGCAAAAGTTGAGCTCATTTTTCTCTGCTGTGAGCCAGCAATAAGAGTTTAAATAGTCTCATTTCCTTGTGCCAGCTGGACAGTCGCCTCTGTTCTTTTCCTGCAGACAGCGTAACCCCCACAGTGGAGCTGAACGCGCTCTGCATGAAGCTGGGGAAGAAGCCCATGTACAAACCCATCGACCCTTACACGGGGATGAGATCCACCTACAACTACAGCCTGCGGGGCGGCTCCTACCCGCCGCGGTAGGTGTGGGCCCCGCCTCTGGGCCCTGCCGTGCTGCGGGGACACAGCTGCACGGCGGGGGCCTCGGGCACTGCACCCCGGCCTGCAGCCCGCTTTATTGCCTTGGGCTGGGGCACGGGAGCTGCACCTAAAGTGTCTTGGAGAGCGTTCCGCTGTAGCCAGCTTCATTAACCAAATAGCTAAATATTAGGTAAATATTTCTTGCGTTTCTTTTCTGTGTAAAAGCAAAAGTGAAGAAATGGTTTGGTGGTTCTTCCGAAATTGCTTAAATTAAAGTTGCAGTTTAAAGAATTTTATATAGGCTTAGGAACTTAAAATTCAAAATCTCCTGGCCTGCCATGTCCGTAGAAGTGTAGTTATCTTGTCTTTGTGTTGCAGTTGGTCAGAAATGTGTTCGTATTGTAAAGCAAGGAATGTCGATATTTGTTTCAAAGGTAGCTCACTAAATTCTTTCAGGCTCTAAATCAAAATTTGGCTTTTTAAAACCAGCGCTTCAGTGCTGGTGTGGTTACTGATAGCCAAGAGATTGACCCACATCTGACTTAGGTGTCTGTTTGCTTTGTGGGCCAAATCATTTGCTTATTTACCTCTCTCTTTGCAGGTACTTTTACCCATTTCCTGTTGGGCCTTTACTTTATCAAGTGGAGCTTTCAATTGGAGGGCAGCAGTTTCATGGGAAAGGAAGAACAAGACAAGCTGCTAAGCATGATGCAGCTGCTAAAGCTCTGAAAGTGCTGCAGAATGAGCCCTTGCCTGAGAAACCAGAGGTGGGAATTAATCTTAGTGTTGTAAGCATAAATTGCTGGGATAAACTGGGATATTATTGTAGACTGTTTCCTTGAGAGGAAGGGGACAGTTGGGAAATTTAATTCTGTGTAGCAGTGGTGACTTACCTGTGTCAATAGAAACACTTTGATTTAAAAGCATAAATTTCTATGGAACTAGAATTTTCCCAGATGAAGTTATGTTAATCTTTTTACTGTCGTATTTTTCCACAGCAATGCTGTAGACCTCTGTCAAATATGAGCACTGGAAGCATAGATAGGAATTAATATCTTACCAGGTACAGATCATACACAAACTTCTGGAGAAGTGCATAAATGGGCAACATAAATCTCAGGCATGGATTTACTTCCTGGGACAAATTCCTGTGTGAGTTTGGAAGGAACCATGGAAGTTCTAGAAGAGCAGGAAATGCATGGAAGTGGTAGATTCTGCACACATTTTGATAGGAATAGATGAAGTCAGTTTTTATCTCTTCATGTATTTATGGCTGCCCAGCACTTTCTATTCCCAGTACCATTATTTTGTACTTTTTTGTTGAGTGGCCTTAGGCAGAAGGTCCCACAGTGAGCACAGGAGTTGCTCTGCTGCTGGGCTGGCTGGGAGCCTGCACCCCTTGGTGTGTGTTGGCTGCCTGGGGCAAAGACAGAACTGTAACTTACAATCTGGGGAGTGGGAGAACTTGCTGGGTGTGGAGTCTGGCTGTGTGCGGAGAAAGAAGGAAAATGAAGGTAACAAGGGGTCTCAGACTGAGAAAAAAAATAGCTGGGAACTACCAGGAACGGCAGAGCAAGAGGCTTGAGGAAACTTGGAGCCAAGGGACGCTGAGTTAAAACTTGGTGTGTGTGGGAGTGAGCATTGCCCAGGTGATTGGGCAGAAGCACTGGATCTGACAGTTCAGGGAAGAGGCTTGGGAGGCACTTGTGCAGGTGCTTGAGGTAAGGGAAGGCTCTCCTGGGGGAATGCAGACTGAAAGATAGAGGCTCCTAGGGATTACAGATGCTGTTGGGAAAAGAGAATGATGCTGGGACTGGGGCTGCGCCCTGCACTGAAATCTGAACTGGAGACTGGCAGAGTGTGGGCAGGGGCCAGCTGGTCTTCATGCAGGGGAGGCCAAAGCAGAGGAGGATGTTCCCCTTCAGTGCTGGGAACCCCAAATTCTGCAGTATTGTTCTGTGTCAGTGGTGCAGAGCATCCCCTCTTTGCACCCACCCTCGTAGCAGACGAGCTGCTCTCGTGGGCCCTTTTCCCCCTCAGGGAGCACAGACCCAGAGAGAGCAGCTCTGCAGGGCTCACATTTCACTGAATTATTCTCTGTTCACTGTCTTAGAAATGCTTCAGTACAGGCCACTTTCTGAAAATATATACCATTGTGTTCTGGAGTTGGGTAATGTGAGGTCTTCAGAACAAACCGCAGTTGTTGTGGGATGTCTCATTCTGTGTGAGGGGTGTAAATCCAGAGGTAGAGGAAGTAAATGATACAAGAGACTACAAGAAGGGAGAATCAGGACCTGAATGGTGTCTTGACCCTGAGAAAACTGCATTTGTCATTTTACTTTTCAATGTATATTTGACTTGTCTGTGGAAGGAATGGTAGGAAATGCAGCTTAGGGGAAGGAGAGTGGGCCTTGGAACAGGGTGTGCTGGTTTGTAACAAGTACTTGGATAATCAAGTTTTCATTTAAAGTTTGGTATTTAAATTAATTGATATTTTTGGCTTTCAACTGCTGTAGTTTTAGGAATGTCTGAGGGAATTGTTTCTGTAGCAGCATATCACTGTAGTCAGGATGAAGGCAGAATAAGGAAGGCTGTGGTGCTGAGTGAGCCCTGTTTATCCAGTGAGGCAAGGGCCTGAAAGGACCAGGGGTGTGAGGTCATGAGAGATACTGTTAAAAATGCCTCTGTACAACAGAGGCAAATGAAGATTTCAGCAGACATAATTCTGGTACTTCCTAACAGTCATTTGATGTTGCCAGTAATTTTCCTTTTAAATGTAGTTATTTTGATGTATCCCATTGTGTGTATGTGATCAATAATCTTAGAGATCTTTTCCAACCTAAATGATTCTGTCATTCTAAGAAGAAATCATTGAGTAAAATGGTGAGACTTTAAGGGAAAGAATGACCATTTCCCACACCTTTTTGGGCTGCAGATCTAGGAGCAAGTGGCAGGAAAAACGTGTAATGGTACTGGTTCTTGGCTGGACCAAGCCCTGCCTGAAGAACTGAGCTGAATGCTAGAGCTTGGAGAGTGGGCTGTGGTGGGAGAGCTCACAGGGACCTCCAGTGTGGCTGGTGAAGGAGCAGGACAGGGTCACGTGGCATATTGAGGGAGAGATGATAAAGCATTGACTTAAAGCTCAGGAAACATGGAAAGCTGGGCTTCCTAGCATGATTCTTAGGCAGGAATTCTAATTTTGCCTCAAAATTTGCTTCTGTGTTTGTTGCCAACTCCTGTGGTAAACATCAGCTGCTCTTTATACCCTCAGTGTGGAAGGACAGGCTCAGAGTGCTGGCTGTGGTTCATCAGTGCAGCTCTGGGCAGCTCCTCCTCCGTGTTCAGCATCTGCTCACAAGCAGTCTCCAGGAGGGGCAGAGAACTGGAGGGAGTTCCTGGGAGAGGGCAGGTCCCTCCTAATGGAGTACAGGACTTGTGGAATTTGCTTGAACAATGTGATGAGAGCTAAGAATGGTAAATGCTTCAGGGTCTCGTTCAGATTTAGAGACACATAGTTCTTGGAGAGTTTAGTCGATGCAAACATGCAAAATACCTCAAAAGCAAACTTTAGGCATCATCTGCCTTGAAGTGTGCAGGGAAACAGGGAGAGTGGGTGTGTATGATTATTTTTGATTTATGAAGTAAACTGATCCAGAACTCAAGGGCAAAATAATCAGAAAAATAGCTATAGTCTGTTAATGGTTATTTTCCTAATAATTCACTCTTTTCAGATAAAGGTATGGAGGAAAAGAACCTTCATTTTGCGCTGTCTACACAGACTTGGAATGTTTTAAGAACATACACTGCAATAGAGCAGATATAATTCTGTTCTATTTATTTGTATTCCCTTGAGAGGATATTAAGTGGCAAAATTTAATCCAGTAAAGAGAAGTCATGGTCATCTTCACATGGAAAAACACTGGCATTTGAACAACTAGAATCTGTCTGAAATTACCAGGAGAGGAAAAGCACTGGTAATGGAAGTTGTTGTGGCAGTGTTGGTGAGCGAGGGCAGGGACAGACCCTTCCTGGCCGTGCTGAGTGACCTCAGGAGTTCAGATGTTCCTGCTGGGAATGTGCTGCTGGTCTTGGAACTTGGCAGCTGCATCGGCAGTGGCTCTGGCAGGCGGTGCTGGAGACTGCAGCTGCTGTACTGGAGCTCGGCTGTGCCCCGTGCTGTGCCCGGTGCTGTGCCCCGTGCTGCCCTACTGTGCCCGGTGCTGGCTGTGCCCTGTGCTGCAGGGCTCTGGGACAGCCCCTCTCGGAGCTGCACGTCCCCTGCCAGGGCACTGCAGGGCCAGGGCTGTGCCCAAACCCAGCCTGAGGAGCAGGGGCAGCCCCTGACAGCAGGGGGATGTCTGATGCAACAGCGAGAGGAATGAAAACCTTGGATTAATTTTATCAACTGGGTTTTTTTCTAAGATGGGAAAAGCTGTCTTAACTGATGGGATAAAAAGATTCTTCATGTTTTAAACTGACCTGTTAGTAGCAGGCATGGGGGATGCTCACTGCCATCCAATGAGTTTTAATCTATGAAAGCTCTCTAGCTCAGCTCCCCTGCTGCTGCTCCAGTAAGATACTTAAATCATTTTTGTTACCTGGTTGCGTAACTAGTATTGTGGCATGATATAATCAGTGATATTGTTGTTGTTCATCTTTATCATAGTCCTTCCAATATCACTGCTTATTGCTAAAATTTCTCTGTTGCTGTTGGCATGCCTTAGCTCATGTTGATGCCAGCATCAGTGAAGACACTTCTGGAATCCCAGTCAGAGTTTTACCTGGAGATACGTAGACGTGCCTGTAGGAAAGCTTCACTGGCACTGTTGTCCCAGCAGGTTTGAGTTCTCAGAGATGGTCAGTGTTTGGTTTAGGACAAGTTCCTGATAGGATGTTCTTGACATGAGAAAACAAAGGGAGCGTGTGAAAAGACAGGACTGTGCCAGGGGCTCGTCAGCCATCCCTCATTCACATTGGTCACACTCTCAGAATCTTTATTTTTCCTGACCTTTCTCTTATCTGATCCTGTCTTAGTGCTTTTGGTGCAAATGTCCAATCAGTATATGAAAATTGTATTTCATAAAGGTACTTCCATTTGGAAATCAGTGCACGTAGCGCTTCAATTTTGTTTTCTGTAAACACATTTTTAAACCTATTGGCCCTTATTCCATTTGTTCTTTCTTGTAATGAGCACATGAAAATATGAAGGTTTGAAAGCTTTTACACGTACACCTTAATGAGCTTTTTAAGATTCAGTTCTGTAGGATGTGGGCTGCATTTCTCCACATTCATGTAACATGGCAGTAAAGGTTAGAGTACTTAAAATTTGGAGAGTTCCGTGAAGTGGTTGAATGGATAAAACTCAATTTAATAGGATCTTTATTTTAAATAGAGTATGCTTCTTTTAGGTTAACGGAAAAGAACCAGATGATGAAAATCTCAATAAATCTGAAATAAGCCAAGTTTTTGAGATTGCACTTAAAAGGAACTTGCCTGTGAATTTTGAGGTATGTTTACTTTACAAGCTCTAGATTTGTTTTTATTAGACTATTAAGGGTACACATTAAGTTGAATCTCTCCTAGATAACCCAAACAACTGACTTTTAACGTGTCTTGTTAGTTGTGAATACACTATGACCTTTGACAGTCACTGTGATAGTCTTGGAGTTTATGTGGTAAAGGGAAGAAAAAAAAAAATCCACCTGTTCACAAATTCATGCCCAAAAATGATCACGTGGAGTGAACATCTACGCTCTGGTTGTCTGTGCAATCTTTTTGCCAAGCTTTTTGAAAAAGACTTATTACAGTGAAGAACCAAAACACAACTCTGCATTAATGGTTAGAACATGGAAGTGCAGAGTTGAGGAAAAGAGTCGAGCTCACTCTGAAAGACACATATGGAAGTATTTGCTTAATTAAGCACTGATCTGGACTACCCATGAGTGCAGAATCTCACAAGTAGGTTTCTTTTCTTGCCATGAGGTGACCTCATGTGCATCTGACTTTCCTTTCCCTTTGGCCTGGCCGCTTGCTGCCTCTTTACCCCTCCTTGATCATTTCAGTTATCTTAAATCAGGAGCTTCCACAGAAGCATCTCTGTTTCACTAAAATCTTAATTTATCATGCTGCTTTCCTGAGCTGGCAGAGTAATGCTTAAGCCAACTATCTGAATTATTATTGTAAGAAAATGCAGTTGTGTGTAACTAAATCGCTTCTGAAACTGTTCTGTGAAATTTTACAGAAACTTTCAGTTACTGCAGATTAGCCTGAGCATCACTGGTAAAAATACACTGTCACACAAGCCTGTTGTGGGTGGAAGCTCTTAATTCATTCTTACTTTTTGACTATATGGATATTTTGGAGTATGATGTGTTTTGAATGGAGTTAAAAGCCTAAATCTGTAGTGGGCAGCTATCTCTTAGATGTCTCCAGAATTCTTCAGAACTTCAGAAATCAGAATTTGTGGACTAAAGTGCTAGAACCCAAAGAGTTGCTTTCTCTGTAATGTTTTATTGCTGTACCATGATGTATTTAATGACGTGCTGTTAGCTGTGGGGAAGTACACAGTGGTGAAATAGAACAGTCCTATTCTTGTACTGAAACAGTAAATCAGTAAATTAAATAAGATGGGTTAATGACTCGTGTCAATACTGTTTGCTGCTTGCTGCATCTGATCTTTTAAAAGTATATGCTTAGTCGGGTGGGCATATGTTATTAGAGTGAGTATGACTCACTTTTTGGATTGTATGAGAATCTCAAATCTCTTTATCCTTAGTTCTTGAGAGAAGTTTGCTATAAACAATGTGGCCTGCCATTTTTAATAAGTGTTTATCACGCTTTCACTCAGTTTTTCCCTCTGAAACAGGTGACCAAGGAAAGTGGTCCTCCCCATATGAAGAGCTTTGTAACCAAGGTATCAGTTGGAGAATTCATGGGTGAAGGTGAAGGAAAGAGCAAGAAGATCTCAAAGAAAAATGCTGCAATAGCAGTCCTAGAAGAACTGAAAAAGTTGCCACCCCTTCCTACGGTTGAGAAAATGAAGCCACGAATCAAAAAGAAAACAAAATCAATAGTGAAGGTAAGGGGGAATAGGTTGGGAATTTGACTGTGCAAATAATCATCAGGGAGGCTTTTCTGAGTCAGTTATAAACACTCTTCAGCTGCTCAGCCTTTAGCAGGTGCAACAAATGAGCTGGCACTTTGCCCCCACTCCAGTGGGGTTCTGACACCACTTCTATAGCAGTTATCAGTAAATTCAGCATGAAAGAGAAACCTTATAAAGGAAAGAGCAGCACATAAAAACCAAGCTCTGCCTTTCAAGCCTCAGACTTTACAGCTCTGGGTTTTGCTTGATTTTGCTTGTACAAATTCTCCTGCAAGCCTGTCCCTCCTAATACAGCAGGATTAGAATTTGTAAAGCTATTAGCAGGGTAGGTTACATGTGGTCAAGTGTGACAGTGGAGCCAAATAAATGCTGTATTTCTCCTTGGCTGTGACAGTGTTTCATTAAGCAACTTTTATTTCAGTATTTGTAAAATCTAGAGATTAATTAATTCAGTGGCATGCTGCATTTTGTCTATTAAACCAAATATTCATGAAGTTTGGCTTATTTCCTAAACACTGTTCTACATAGCTGCAAACAAGTCCAGAATATGGTCAAGGAATGAATCCCATTAGCAGACTTGCCCAGATACAGCAGGCCAAGAAGGAGAAGGAGCCTGAGTACATGCTGATCACAGAACGTGGGCTGCCCCGGCGCAGGGAGTTCGTCATGCAGGTGGGTGTGACTGCACACACCTTGGGGGGTGAGCAGGGCACAACCCTGGGGGGTGAGCAGGGCACACGCCTGGGGGGTGAGCAGGGCACACACCTGGGGGGTGAGCAGGGCACACACCTGGGGGGGTGAGCATTGCATACATGGGAGTGCAGCTGGATCTCATTTTTTTCCCTTATGGCAATCACATTGTCATTGTGATATACAGAGTTAAGAGATTTCCATGACATGATTTAACAAAATATCTAATGGGCCACATTTACAGAAGATAAAGGTTCTAGAAAAGTGATCTGAGTCATTTAAAAAAAAATTGTACAGGGCACCAGTAGTCTATGTTGTAACTGCCTAATGTTTTAATTAATGGAGTATTAATATTCTGCTAAGGGGTACTAACCTGCTTGTATTTTGTAATGTAGGATTTATTAGCACTAACCAGGGTACCCAAGCTGAGGTGATGAAATGCAAATGTTTGTGTGACATCCGCTTGGGTTTTTTGTGCTTGAAGGACAATGATTATAATGTTGACAACGTTGATAATAAATGACAGCTTGCTTAGAACAACGATCACTTGGCCTATTTTGTGACTTAGGGCATGCTGGAGACACAGATGACTAATAAGGGAATCCCTGTACTACTGCTTAAGAATTGAATTTTTTTCCTGTCCTGTCCAGGTGAAAGTTGGTGTACACACAGCTGAAGGAATGGGCACGAACAAAAAAGTTGCTAAACGCAATGCAGCTGAAAATATGTTGGAAATTTTAGGTTTCAAAATCCCTCAACCTCAGCCTCCAAAACCAGCATTAAAGACAGAAGAGAAGGTGAGTCTTGAGGAAGCAGCAGCTGGTTAATGCTCCAGCAAAGGCTAAGCTGAACAGAAGCAGCTTTGCAAGGCAATAACAAGCTAGGAAGTTCATTCCCTCTGCCCTAGCCAGGAAACAATTATATTGAGGGGAGTGCTCCCTGAAAAAATATTAAATATCCAGTGTTTTGGATGCATTAAGTGTTTGGGTTTTCAAGTAAATCAAAGTCTCATCAGAAGGGTAAATGAATGTATTCCTGTTTTAGGAATATCTCAGAACCTGTCATAATTGATGTGTTGGTCTTAGAAGCTCTCAGAGCTGTAGGTTACAGTACTCTGTCAGCAGTGGTTTTACACAGCCTTTCACAGTTGCAGTGCAGTTTGTTAGGGGTCTCTCTGGGTCCCTTAGGGAAGGAGCCTTGTGTTCTGCTGGTGATTCAGCAGATCCTACAGGTGAGTTCAAACAGCAAATCCAGGGTTGGTTTTGTCCTTTTCACGTGTGTGCTCATCTGTGTCGGGTGTGCTCCCTCTGCAGTGCCAGTGACTAATGGCAGCTTACCTGGCTTTATTCTGGTACCCAGTCATGAGTGTTCCCTGTACTGCTTCTCGGGGGGGTGGTAGTTTAGGCCTTCAATGAATAAGAATCACTGAACTTCTCTTTTCTTGATAGCAATGTAATTATTGATGTTTTTGAATAACAACTTCTTCAGTAATTTTTTGCCTGGGTCACATCACCTGCATCCTGAAAACTTAAAAATTTGAGGGGAAAAAGGTTTTAAAGGGATATTGTGTGTCTGAATTCTTTTCCTTTTATTTTTAAGACCCCAGTGAAGAAACCAGGTGATGGAAGAAAAGTAACCTTCTTTGAGCCGGGCTCTGAAGAGACTTCATCTAGTGAGTAACCTGGTGGAAGCAGCAGGGTCCTGTTGGGGTGTCAGGTCTGTTCCCAGTCCCTGCAGCAGTGCCATGTAGCGCTCTGGGATCAGCAGAGCTGTGCAGCTGCTGCCTTGCAAACCAAAAGGAGCCCTTGGAAGGGTTTGGTTCAGCCCCCAGAGAGCTCATTGCTCCTGAGGGCCCTGTTCCTGGCATGGAGATGAGAAGGGGTGTCAGTACTAACTGGTGAAGCTCAGGCAGAGGTGGAGAGGGAAGGAATGGCCTTGTCCTGAACCAGCTCAGTCTCTGCCTGATGACTGAGAGCAGGAGCTGTCACACCCAAGGTGGCAGGCTGGAACCAAAAGGCCCCAGACCTGGCCAGCCTGTACACACAGACATTGCTTTCTGGAGTCACCTGGGGGGAGGAATCATTATGGAAAGTTTGTCTATCACAGATTGCTGTTCTGGGAGCATGTTTTAGGTACTTTGTGTTTAGTATAACTCTGCTTATAGTAAGTTGGAATTGACTTGGACTTTAGTATTGTTTCACTGCATCCATAAGATCTTAGATAAACTTCCTGACTTCCTATTAAGATTTTGCTATCCCTGTTTTCTTCCATCTACAAATTTTGGCTTTCATCCTTAGACTTGAAACAGCTCAGCCCTGCAGGAATTCATTAATCTGTTCTGCCATAAAAATGACTCCTTGGTTTATTTTGGTGGCTCTGTCTTCCCCACTTTTCTTAAGCACACCTGTGCAAGTTTCCTCCATAGCTCTGTGAGGCTTCCCCTTAAAAAGCTGTTCTTATCCCTCTTTAACCTAACCTACACCATAATGTCAGCAAATTGCTGTCAATTGACTGGCTGGACATTTGCTGTAAATACTCTTGCTTCTTTGTGCTCACGTTCCATTTTACCTTTCCTACCTGCTTGTTCTCACAAGTTTAAACTTTGTGGACCCTGTCCCTCTCTTTGCACCATTTAATGGTGGCTCTGGACATGGTTTCATTATTTGCTCCTACAGTTTAAATGATGGAATAAAATTTCTGAAAGCAAAAGATGTATCTAGAATGTGGTTGCAGCTGAGGTGTGTGTCTGTGAGCTTGACTGGCCTGGAGAAGCTCCTCCTGGAGGTGGAGGTGCTCCTTTGGCAGAAGCAGGTGATACACTGCGTCAGTAATTCAGTAAGAAAACTCTGTCTCGATGATGCTGAAGCTCTGACCCTCCAAGGGCTGATTGAACTTACCAAGTTTGTTAGTATTTCAAAAGTAATTTGAAATGAATTCTTTTTTTCCAAAGTGACTTTTGGTGCCTGTGTGTGTGCCTGCAGGAGGACTCTCAAACAGCAGCTCTTCAGTGTGCACCTCTCTCCTCCCAGGTAATAAAGAAGATGAGTTTAGGATGCCTTATCTCAGCCATCAGCAGCTTCCTGCTGGAATTCTTCCCATGGTCCCTGAGGTTGCACAGGCTGTGGGAGCCAATCAAGGACACCACACCAAAGAGTTCAGTCGGGCAGCTCCCAACCCCGCCAAGGCCACGGTGACGGCGATGATCGCCAGGGAGCTGCTCTACGGGGGCACCTCTCCCACTGCTGAGACCATTCTGAAGAGCAGCAACTCCTCAGGCCACGTCCCCCACGGGCCTCTCACCCGGCCCTCCGAGCAGCTGGACTACCTTTCCAACGTTCAAGGAATCCAGGTAAGCCTTCAGCTTTGCAAGGCTTCTTCCAAAGCTCTCCAAGCTGGTCTGACCTTTTGTCTGTTCGAAAGCTTTTTAGTTCTGCTGGTGGGAGGTGAGTTATGAGCCTGCTGCAATTCATGGAACACTTTCCCTTTACCTATGACACGTATCAAATTTTATGTATTTTTAAATTTAATTTTTAAATGCGCACTTCTGTACCGTTCTCAGCCCCAGTTCAGTGCTACTCTGAGGTCTTGGAAGAACAAAATTAAAGAAGCATTTTCTGAAAATTGTCCTGATGTAGAAAGACAGTGTGGACTTGACCTTGGCTGATGGGAAATCAGGTTTTTTCACTAATCTGTCATACATTAACATTTGCTGTAAGCTCTGCATTTTCTTACGTTTGCTCCCTGTAATGAGAATTGCATTAAGTTCTTACATTCGTATGACAGATGAGCTCAGTGGATCAAAAAGCATGGTATAGAAATTTGAAATGCAGGCAGCAGTGATCAGAATAAAGATTCCAGTAGCAACCATTATTTAATAGCTGCTTGCATTCAGGAGCCTTGCCAAGCTCTTTTGAGTACTAAAAAACATGGTAAGTGAGGTTAAACTTCAAATAGAGTGGTTTTACTGGCTGAGAGAATGATAAGAAGGGCTCAGCTTCATATATGGGCAAATAATCTGTAGCAGTTGTGATGTATTTTATGTACTTGGTTAACTGAAAAGAAATAAATCCTTCTCTTTTCTTCAGGTTGAATATAAAGACTTTCCAAAAAATAACAAGAATGAGTTCGTATCTCTTATAAACTGTTCCTCTCAGCCACCACTGATCAGTCATGGGATTGGAAAGGATGTGGAGTCTTGCCACGACATGGTAGGATGGACATTGCTGAAATGCTGCACTTGGGGCTTTATGAGGGGAGACCAAGGTTTTATATCACTGCTGGGAGCAATTAGATGTTCTACAGTTCCCTGGATAATTTTTGTCTAATATTTCACAGGTTGTGGAAATAACAATTAATAATATCAGAATCTAATCTAAATAATGCTTAATATGCTGAACATATGATCACAGTTTTGGTCTACAAAAAGCACATTTGCTTCATCTTGATAGTGTTTGCATGAGCCCATGACAGTACATGCACAAAAAGGAGCAGATAAACCCAACAGCATCTCAGCTTATTTCCTTATTATATCAGAATGGGCTGATGTTTCACTGGGAACTGTGATACTGGGGCTCACGTTCCCAGACTTGCTGCAGAGGTGGAATCCCCTGTGGAAGAAATGCAGTTCAGCATTGGAAAGTAAGAGATGCTCTAAATCTGTTCATCTCCCTTTGTAAAAAAGGATTTTTATTACCAGTGGCTGAAATATTTCTTTTGGAAAGAATGAGCCTGCCATTGTGAAACCTGCAGGGGACTTCAGCTGTAAAAGACTTTTGGTGGAGCTGATAGGATGTTCCCAGTCTGCTCCCATTCAGAGGAATTGTTCTTGTTCTTTTGGGCTCAAGAGGTGAGCTGAGTGCAGCAGCCTGAAGGAATCTTTTGCAATATGTGGATACACTTAAGAAAACCTGATTTTTGTACTAAAAACCGTTGCAGTACTTTCCTGATGGACACAATTTTGTTGTTCTTTGTCACTTTCTTTGGACATTTTCATGCCCATCTCTACATTCTGCTTGCAGAGCTCTGGTCAGACTGAGCACAGGGGTCAGGGCAGGGGAGGGAAGGGGAAAGAGCAGCTGGTTTGGAGCTTGAACACTGTGACTGGGGTAATTGTGAGCCCCCTGCTCAGTTCAGGGTTCAGCTGTCACTAAGGCATGTGCCAGAATCAAAGATATTCTGGAAAGCTGCACCTGAAATTGGTCTGAATGAAGTGGAAAGAAAGTCATTTCTCAAGGGAGGTGACTGAGTGTGGCCTGAGCCGTGTCACACTGACCCTGCAAACAGTCACGTGGGCCCCACCTGTGTTGGATTTTTGATTCCTGTGTAACTTGTTTTCCTTTTTGCAAAAGGATCCTGGTTCTGTGTATTTTTCTGTCCTTTGTCTTAAGCTCTGCACAGTTTGAGCTGTTACTAATTTAGTGTTTCTTTTCTTGCTGTTTCTAGTCCTGCAGTGTTAGTTTTCCCCCAGTGCTGAAACGAGTGCAGTGGGAATCCCCAGTCACAGCACCACCCAATTGTTTAATGAAGCAAGATGAAATTCTGCACCTTTGCATTTTCCACCATAACCGTGGAACTCAAAGAATTCTTTAAAAATATTGCCAAAATAAGAACATTTGTTTGGGTTAAGTGAGTGCTTTCACTAAAATACTGAACTGGCCAGAGGCTGAATTGCTGAGTGCTCTCTCTTCTCTTTAGGCTGCACTGAATATTTTAAAGTTGCTGTCTGAGTTGGACCAACAAACCACAGAGATGCCAAGGACAGGAAATGGACCAATGTCTGTGTGAGTGGTTCCCACCAATTTCCCTTGCACTGATGCAAATTAACCTCATGAGAGTTTTTAGGCAAATGACATGTGAGGGGTTTGATTTGCCAGAAAGGTTGAAATGCCAGAGACCCTTTGCCCTCCAGCAGGACCAGGGGGAGGGTTGGATGATCCAGCCTGTTGCTTTCATGTGTCAAAGCACTGGGCAGGAGTGAGTGGGTGACGTGTGACCCCAGCCCAGCGTGACAGCTCTGGGCCCCAGCAGTTCTGGCTTCCCTCAGCTCAGCTGCCCCTTCCCATTTCTCTTTGTAAGGAGTGTGACTCTGCAGTGGGCTTGGGGTTCCAGCTGCTCCTCTCTCTTGCAATCTTGTGTGTCACAGGGAAAGGGATATGCACGGTCAAAGCTCATTTTCAGCAGAAACATGGAGAGGGTGCAGATTATTTCCTTGGCTGGATTTAGGAGGAGAGAAAGTTGAGCCTCTCATTGAGATAATAAGCTCTTGAATTAACGGTGGTGGGATTAACAAAGTGCTAATTAATTAAAAATTGGGGCGGTTATATGGTAACAAATTGTTAAATGCACAATTTAAAGCGCCTTATTCATGGAAATAGTGCTTTGTCTCCTAAGTAACAGGTGTTTTCTCATTTTAGATGTGTGAAACAAGAAATGGAAAGTGACCCTCTCCTCAAACCGGCGAGCGCAAACCCTTTGGGACAAACACTGGACAGCACTGCCTGAAAAAGGCTCTTGACTGAACCCAAACCTGAAAGCACCAGAGAAAATCAAATGCTTCCTCTTAATGTAACCTAACTGTTGGAGTGCTACAGTCTCTACAACCTACTGTAGTGTCTAAATCATAACTGTTGCTTTTTCTTCAAACAGTGATACATTTTTAGTTTCATTATGTTGTTTTGATTGAAAGGACACTATAAATTTTTCATTTAAAAGTTTCTTAATTGTATCTAGAACCATAGCACAGTTTAGAAACTTTGTCTTCTGAGACTGACATGTTACCTGTGAACTAACTTGGGAAGATCATATCCATGTATGTGATTATTTTGGTTTTATTGGAATAGCAGCGTTTCACTGGAAACAGGCTGTGTCCCACCATTTTAAAAAGCCCCATATTTTCGCAAAGCAACCCTAATTATCCAATGGTTGAATGAATTTAAACACTTTAGGAATTTTAAACTTGGTTTGATAATTTTTGGTTAATTTCTAGTTTTCTTGAGTGCGGGGTAGGGGAACTCGAATGCAACGTGACTTTCAGTGATCTCTGAGCTGTGTTTTAGGGACTGCGTGTTGGTGGCTCACAGCTCGCTACAGTACAGGATATGATCTCAATGTAGTGCATATAAAACTGCAGATTGATTTTCCTTGAGTGCTTTATACTGTTTAATTACATCTCCATGTAGGGCTGAAAAAAATTACCTATGTTTATATATAACTGTGTTGCTTTTGATGTTGTGTTCCTGCGCACGGTCGGTGCGCGCTGAGGTTTGCATTGGTCCAGGTACAGCACGATAGCTGCGCGAGTTCAGTACTGCTTCCGTTCATTGTTTACGCTGGAATTTTTTCTCCCCATGGAATGTAAGTAAAACGTAGTGTTTGTCACCAATAAATGGTAATACTAAATTTTTTTGGTTAATTTATTCCTGTACACCACCACAGGGCCTGCTTTTTTATAGATTTGTAATGCTTGTGCTCTAGTCCGGGCGGTGTGTTAAGCTGTGGAGTAACTTCCAGTGGTTCTCGAGTGCATAGAGAATGTGCTATGTTCTGTGCTGTGCAGGGTGTGCAGACCTGGCAGGGCAAGGGAGTGCAAAGTAACGTGGGTACAGTCTGTTATTTGTGCCGCAGTGTTAGTGCAGCTGTGTTAATGGGAGCTCAAACTGGACTCTAAAGTGAAACTTAAACGAGGAACCTGGCACAGCCAGCGCATGGGACTTCCTCCAAGCAGAGACTCGAACTCTTTCCTTGTTTGGTTGTAACTTGAGCCTCGCCTTGGCTGGGCGATGCTGGGGCAGTGCTGCAGAGCAGGGCTCGGCTCCTGCAGCGGCGCTGGCCCCGCAGGCTGCTGTCGTGTCTGGTCCAGTGTGAGCTGCGGTCAGTGTTTACTCACCTGTCACCTGCAGGAGCAGTTCTACACCTGTGTGCAGCGCCCGCGGGAACTCCTGCCACAGAGAGCAGCTCCTGCAGGTGCTGTCTCAGAGCTAAATGTCTTGGCCATTTTATTTGCATCATCCAAAGCAATCGGGCCACAGGAACTGCAGACCAGATTGCATTGAATCACGTTGGGTGTGATCATTATAAGCTAAAAACCCCTAAACATTGTAAAGGTTTTTTTGTTTTTAATTTTTTTTACATTTGTAGATCTAAAATGCTGTACATTTAAAAATTAAAAGAAACTTGCTAGGCTGAGGCTTTGTATCGCAAATTTTTCAAACTCAGAAACTCCTTACTAAACAATTCCTATTGGAAAGCAGGGAGCACGCTGACAGCAGTGGGCCCAGGTTCTCCCTGCCTTCATCTGCTGCTGTTGAGTTTTCTCCTCAGATGGGACTAGGGCCTGCTCTTGGGACTGTTCTGCAGCAGTCACTTGTGGCTCCTGCTGTGTTTTGTAGGAACCTGGGTTAAGGCACTGTGCCACAGGGAGCTGCTCAGTGCTGTTAAACACCCTGCTGCAATCACAGCCTCCTGGTGGGACACTGGCACCGTGCGGATTCTGGCTAAGCTGACATGAGCCTTGCCTGGAGCTTTGCCTGACTACTCCAGTCCCTTCTCCTGTTGTCTCCTCTGTGCCTGATGCAGCAAAGGCAGGAGACACAGCTGATGCAGTGTTCTTGTTTCTCCTCAGAACTGCCCCCCTTATTGCCCCAGCCTTTTAACCCTGCAGCCTTTCTGCCCGCAGGGCTGCCCGGCGCACAGCAGGGAGGGCTGGGCTCACCAGCTTCCACTCCTGGTTCCAGTGCCTGAAGGCCTGAGTCCACAAGGAAGAAATAGGACTTTGTGATCCATCAGTCTTGGTTTCAGGATTAAGATCTCAAAGAATCTGTTCCAATTTTTTTGGGAATGTTGGCCTGCAAGATAGCTAAAATGCACCTTTTAGCTCTTGTAAAAGGCTCTGTAGGAGAATCAAATGGGAATGGGAAGCAGCCTGGAGCCACAGCAGTAAACCATTCTGTGAATTTTGTGTTTGGGATTTTTCCTATTCTGTGTGTGATTTGGCAGAAGCTCGTGAAGCTTTTTTCCCAACCCCCATCAGTGTGCTGACTGTTTTGACTACCACAGTGAGGCTGCTGACCCAACAGTTCAGGGAGATATTTTCATGACTTTCTTGCTTTCTTGANTAATCTTTTCTCATTTCCCCTGCCCAAAGAATGATTCTGTGCTGGCAAATGGGAGATGCTGACAGAGTCCCTGTGAGGGCTGACAGAGGATACAAATACATTCTTGGGAGCTGTGGTACTTAAAAAAGAAACAAATGTGACTTTTAGCGGTTTAGCCTCACCCTGGGCAGGGCATGGGGGTGTCCCCTGATGCCCCGGGCTGGGCTGTGGGGCACCGGAGCTCCCGGAGGCCGCACTGCCCTCCAATGAGGAGGAGAACTGGGACGGGAGAGACTTCTGCTGCCTTCTGAGCAACTTCCTGAGTTCAACGAGCCTGAGATGACGAACTCATTTAGCTAAAGACATTTTCCACCTGGTTTTTGCCAAGGAGAATAAAACCCAAACATAAAATGGAATAAATTTAATATTGAGTTCTGCTGCAGCTGTTGACTATCTCAGACCTCCCCACTTTCCTTTCCTTGCCAAGCTAGGCAACACAAATGACATTTACAGTTTCTTTTGTGTTGCACATGTGACAGGGGTTTGCAGTGTAACAAGATTAGTTTTCCCTGTAATCCTCTTAAAATGTCCTTCCTTTGATTGTCTTTTCATCTTTTGGTGTTCTGGAACTTGGATTAACAGCACTGAGATTTATTCCACAAGTCCTGTTCAATAAGCTGCTTTGAAAAATTAGTTGCCTACAAACACACTTAATTTGGAAAAAGCATTTTAACAGGAGCTGAATTAAGCAGTGTGCATTTTGCAAACAGAAAAAAAACCATAGCATGGAGCCATGACATGATTGTGAGCCAGTCTGATTCGGAGCTTCTTCCTACAGGACGCAGCTGCTCCTCTCCTGTGTTTAGTCCCAGCTCATGTAAAGGCTCCTGGCTTTGTTCCTCTCCCTGCCCGTGCCCCTGCATGACTCCATTTCAGCCGCATCTCTTCAGCTGCTCTTATTCCAGGGACAGAAGTTCCTGCCTGCCCCGGGAGGGCACAGCTCGGGATCATGCGGGGGCAGCTCCTGCAGGACGGCCTGGAGCGCCTGGCAGCTCCATGGGTGTCGGCGCTGCAGCGGCTCGTGCCTTTGGACAAGCCATGAACATCTCCTAACTCTTGTGTTTTATTTTATTTTATTTGAGAAAATTAAGTGTCCACAGCCACGCTCGCCCAGCCCGGTACAGGGTACCAAACGTACCGATACCCCGCGTTCCGCTGCTCGCCCCCGGCCGCCTTCCCCGCCCACAGCGCAGCCGGGCCTGGCCATGCGGCGCTGCCACCCCGCGCGGCACCGCGAAATGGCGGCGAGCCCCGCCACCCTCCCCGGCTCGGGGCTGGCGACAGCGGCGGGAGCCCGGCCCCTCTCCGTGAGCCCGGCCCGGCCCCTCATGGAGCAGGAGCGGCCCCGCAAGGCCCCGGGCACGCCCGACGCGGCGGCGATGGCGGCCCCTCAGCGCGGGCAGCGGGGCGGGCCCAGGGCGGGGCCTGCGGAGCCCATAAATTGCTTCGCTCGGCCCTGCCCGGCCTCTTTCTTCGGATCGGCCGAGGTGGGTGAGGGTACTGCGGGGGCTGGGAGGGTCCGGGATTCCCCTCTGCCCCTTCCCGCGGGCGCGGCTGGGCCTCTGCGGGCGGCC
>VZUA01063226.1:2591-13623 GCA_013401035.1 Horornis vulcanius | reverse complement strand
TGATGATTCTGATATCTTTTAGGCATTTGTTCTCATCTAATTTAGTTTGTAGTCTTGAGAGCTACTGGTGGTAGATAGGGATTGACAGATAATATAATACCACAAACGAATCTTGTTAAACTTAAATGAAAATCATTCTTTTGAGTTATTTTTGAGATCCTGTCTGTTGAATGTAATATGAGCTGCTGTTTGACTGAAAAGACTGTAGAACTTTTCTTCATACACTAAAGAGTTCGTACACTAAAGCCTGAAACTACCCAGTATGTAGAGTAATGCAACTAGTTTTGCATCTGAAAACACATGAATTTAGAGCACTGAGAGCTGTGACAGTAATGTGAACATGTGGTGACTTACTTGAAGAATATAAATATAATATCTGTGTAGTATCTGCATGTTTATATTTTAAAATATATCAAAGTCAGAAAGATACAAAATACTGCAGAATCTGTAGTGTGATTGAATAATCTAGGTTTTGGTTTGTGTTTATAACTAGATATATGAAGGATATCCATTTGCTTTTGGATGAGTGCCTACTTGGTTCTTTAGGTAACTCTGGTCTCAGACAAAATGTTTAGTATGTGGAGGCAGCTGATACAGCAGTGTCATTGTTACCTCACAACAGCTCAAAATAAGGGCTGTCTTACCGCAATTTTTAGGAAAAAGGATTAAAATGAAGGCCACCAAGGCCACCTCCCTCCTTCTTGAACAGACCTGACCACACTGACGAGAGTGAGACAGCTGGTGACAATAGCGCTGATGAAACAAAAGTATGTCACTGCACTTCACCAGGTTTCCTCACCTGATTTTAGTGTGAACTTTATCCACATCCTGATTGCCTTGAATTCTCTGCAGCTCTAGACCCCTTGGATTCCTCTGTTTTGTCTGAAAGAAAGGCTGGAGGGGCACCAGTAACTGTGTTGGAAAGCCAATGTAGAAATAGTAGCTTTGAGATACTCCCAACAAGTTGAGTATAAGGTACTAGGCAGCTCCTGGCCTGTCTGATTTTATGTGCACACCATAGTCTCAGTCCTCTAACCTGCTGTGCCTGGCATATTTGGATGCCTGTGTGTGCTTTGTGGGGTGAAAGGTCTGGCATGGAGCAGCGTGGATGGGATGACTCATGCACAAAAGAGACCCCCTAGAAGGTTCACTGTGCTACCAGCCACAGCCGGTGCTGACTCCTCTGCCTGTCCCCTGACATAAATCATCATGTGCTCTTTCTGTCTGCACATCTGGATGAGCTCCTGCTGTCCCGTGTCATGAGCAGAGATGCTCTCTCTGCCCTTTTTGAAGCTCAATCTGCTGGTTGCCTCCATGAGGTAAAGGTGAGAGGCTGGGGAGCACAGCTGGAAAGTACTTTGAAGTACTGTAAGGTGCATTTGGTTTGTGCCAGTACAAATACCAGGTGTTGAATGGATGCATTCATTGTAGATTTAAGTGTAAGAGGTTAGGTGTTTTAAAGAGTCTGCTTAGCAGAGCTGTTAAGATGGGGCCATGGTAATTTCTGTGGTCATCAGCATTCATCTTACTGGCACAGAAGGGTGCTGTGTACATCCACCTACCCAAGCTCAGGTGCTTCAAGCATATTTTAATATGATTTTGTTTAATTGAAAGTTAAACTGATGTCTGCTTTATTGCATGTTTTTGAAGAATTTTTCTTCCTTGTGTAAGAATTTTGCTTTAGATCTATTTTGTTCTTGGGGTAATGTCTAATATTTTATTTATTTCTCATTAATGGAAATTCAGTGTTCATGCCAGTCTTCTAACACTGGTTGATATTAGCCATTTCTTTTGCATATGTTTAAAGAATATAGGTAGTGAAAATATTTGCAGAGGGGGGGAGGTTCACGATTTATCAGGGAAGTGATCTGTGAAAAATTGGGAATTTGTATGCATTTACCTAGAAAGATTTCAGCAATTCATGAGGAGAGTTTATGTACTATGTACGTTTTCTTCACCTGCCTATTTACAGCGCTGTAGCTCTGCATTTTTTCTTTTCATCTAGAAAAAAATATTTTACAGGAATAATAACAGGAATAATGTTTGTCTTTTTTAGGCTGTGAAGCATGTTACAGAACTGTACAACAAGTGGATGAAGGGGAAATGAAGAAGTGCCATTGATAGCTAGGATAGCAACATGGGAAATACAACCACCAAATTCCGCAAAGCTCTTATAAATGGAGATGAAAACTTGGCCTGCCAAATCTATGAGAGCAACCCTCAACTAAAAGAAACTCTTGACCCAAATACTTCTTATGGAGAAACGTACCAGCACAATACTCCGCTCCATTATGCTGCTAGGCATGGAATGAATCGTATCCTGGGGTAAGCAGCATTTGAAATTTGGCTTGGGTGTGCAAAACTGACCTAGCAAATGCAAGAGTGCCAGCGAGGTTGTAAATACCTGATGTGCATGTGCATAGGTGTACACATATATGTATGTGCATGTGTGTGTTGCACAGACAGAATTTGCAACAAGTTCAAGTAGAAATAGAAAGCATGCAAATTCGTCTGTAATCACAGGCTGATACAACAGTCTTTAATTTTATTTCAGTATCTGTTCCTTTCTTGTAACATTAGTCTGGGACAGTTTTAGCTTGTGTCCTGAAGACTCTAATACCATGGTTCTTTGGAAATAGTGACGGTTCCACCATTCTTGATGTTTTTTCCTGTCTTTAAATAATCTGTTTGCAAAGCTGTGTGGATGCCACACTGATTGTAGCTACTTCTAGATGGTACAATATATATTTATTCTTGTGTTATTCAGGCAGCTTTTTTTTTTTGTGTTGGATAATAACAGTGAACATTAATATCTTGATAAATAAGTAAGTTTATTATTGCTGCAGTCAACATGGACAGCAATTGCTAATATTAGCTATTTTCATTCTTTCTTATTTTTGTCAGTGCTCTAAGATCAATTAAAGATTAACATCTTACCTATGTCCAGACATTGCAGATAAGCTGTTCTCATCTAGTATTTTGTGAAGGTAGTACCAGGCAGACATTGCTAAAAACCTCCTCTTCAGTAAGCGCTATTAGAGAGAATTTCCTAAATACCCTCTTCCTCATATTAGGAAACAGAACAGAAATAAATACTAAACTGTGTTATTGGTAATATTCTTTACATCTTTGTGTTTATGTCTAAATGGGCCTGTAGTATTCATAAAGTTTGTTTTATACTTTGTATGCTGTAACTTTACTAGCTTTTTGGCCTCTCACCATAAATTTTTCCTGAGTGTTTTAGATTCATCTAACTGGTTTTTTACCTTATTATTTCTCATTTACCTTAATTATGGCTAAATATTTTTCTCTTCTTCTCTATGTATTCTGTATCTCTATTTTTAATTTGATGTTTTCATTTCATCACTGACACTTTATGTTTATTTTCCCCCATTCCTTATTCTTGAATTTTAAAAAAGAGTTAACTAAAATGAATTTAAAATAGTATTCAGTTTTTACTTACACTTTCCATATGATTTTTTTTCCTCTGAGATTTTTCAGGTTATTTCTCTCAAGAAAATAGCTCTTAAGAAATTGACGCTTCATTGAGACTACAAGGACACATGAAATTGCACATATGAAAAGAAATAGTCATAATTGCTGACTCCTGAACAGTGCATTAGTTAATTCATATTGCATCATTATGATGGGATCTCAAATAACTACTTTGTACTTTTTAAAAAAAGTTTTTTAGAAATGCCATTTTGCTACTAGCTACATAGGATCTTCAACATATAAGTCTCAGGAAAGCTTTTTTTTTTTTTTTTACACATTGCAAACTAACGACCAAAAGAACTATTATTTTGCCTTGTTTGAGTCAAGGGTTTGTAATACATTTTTTGTCCCCTAAATATAGGGTAGGTGCCTTTATCTGCTGGAGTCTGGTTCTGAAAATCCAGACTGTTAAAATTGTAGCACTTGTGAGGAATAATTTACTGAAGTTTTTTTACTATTAACTTTTCTGATGTCTTTCTAAGGCCTTCTCTTTAAGATGTGGTGCACATGAATGTAGCCCTTTTATCTAAACAAAGTAGTAAAAGTGAATAAATATAAGCCTTACAGTGTGTCTATTTGCTAAGTTGCTAGCAGAAAGGGCACAAGTGCTTTAGAGTTAAGCTACTTCTTTTTGATGCAGAAAGTGTTGGGTATGGCAGGGGTTAAATGAGCTGATTATTAAAAGGAATGCTTTGATTTACTGATGAAGTTCAGTACCTAAAAATAAATTAATTTTAATCACTTTGTATTTTGAGAGAAATTTACAATTATGAGATGTCCATAATAGTATGATATTTTTATGTTTATCTCTTCATAAAACATTTTTAATATTTGGGAATGTGTAGCAACACTAACTACAAGCTCTAGCATTTACTTGCATGCATACCATATAATTCAGTTTTTCTTTATAGGCTGAGATTTATATTATTGTAGGTGGATATGAACCGACTTGTGTTTACAGTTTACTGTGTGAGATTTTCACAAAATAGAGTAGTGTAATGCAGTTGCTGGTACACCTTTTGTATTACAGAATGCATTGAGAAAGATATTTTGGGATGTTTAGAAATCTCCTATCTAGCAATGCTGAGGCAAAGGGACAAATTCCGTGTTTGCACATGTATGGCAAAGACACGGTGAAAGCACAGGTATTGAGTTTGCAGTGAAAGGGAGCTGGGGACATCCTGCTGCAGTGATCTCAGAAGGAAAGAAACAAGAAACTGGAGAGGAGGTGAAAGGGTCACAAAGCAAAACTCCCAACCTGAGTAAACTTGGTTTAATCCAGCATGAAGTCTACTGGCAGAAACTTAAGCCAGCAAAAATTTCTCAATGATTTCGAGCTGCACACTAATTATGCAGCAAGTATCTGAGTCATCTGGCTGCTGCACTTTTCATCCAACATTTACAGCCCAGATACAGAATCAAGATGTAAAAATTTAAAAATTTGCTGTTAATTTCTTTTCACAAGATTCAGCAAAAATTGTTAAAATACTACAATTGTTTCTTGATCATTTTAATGAGTATCATAGGAAACTTTAGTATACTAAAGGAATGTTGAAATAAAAAATGGAACATAGTCGACATTCCATTAATGTATAACTTGGTCTGCAGCCCTTAATAATGTTTACCAGTTTGTTTTAACATAGCATTTAATGTTTAAAAACCAAAAATTGCTGACCACAGCTAATTAGCTCAAACAAGAATTTTCGACGACTTGATCTCAGACCAATAAGCTCATTAGGAGAGAGGAGCCCCTGTTCCAGGGCTGTCACAGGAATACCCTCAGCCCCCAGCTGTGACACCTGTCAGGAGGGCTTGACAGAAGGGCATTGTACTGGGTTCATGGGGCAAGGTTTTGGTAGCAGGGGCCTGTGGGGGTGGCATCTGTGAGAAGAGATCATTGTGCACCACACCAGGCACAACTGGCTTCTGCCAGCTCCAAACCAGCCCTGCCACTGGCCAAAGCTGAGACTGTTGGTGATGCTGGTGGTACCTCTGTGATTATGTACTTAAGAAAGGATGAAAAATGCTGCACAGCATCTGTAAGAGTTGTGAAAAAAATGTGTGAGGGAAACAGCTCTGCAGAGACACCAGGCCAAAAAAGGAGGGGGAAGAGGTGCTCCAGGCACTGAGATTCCCCTACGGCCTGTGGTGCAGACAGCAGTGAGGCAGGATGTCCTCCCACAGCCCCTGGACATCCACCTAGAGCAGAGATCTACCCACAGCCCCTGGAAGATCTCACGCCTGAACAGGTGGATGTGCCCTGGAGGAGCCTGCAGCCCATGGAGAGACCACACCAGATCAGGCTCCTGGCAAGAGCTGCACAGGCAGGGGAGAGGAGCCCACACAGAAGCAGGATTTCTGGTGGGACCTGTGACCCTGTGGGAGATGCACGCTGCAGTTGTGTGCTTCTGAAGGACTGTATCCTGTGGAAGAACCCACACTGGAGCAGTTCATGAAGCACCCCACGTATGGATTTTGAGAGCTTTTCACAACACCCACACTGGTCTCATTCCACTACAAACATTTACCGTGTTTCTCTATGAATTAAGGTCTTGACAGAAGATTCATATTCAAGAAGATAGTTTAAATCTCACTCCCTAAATATGTATTAAAATATTACAGACAAAGCTAGAAACATGTTTTCGTTAGAAAATGCAGTCTTCAGATGATCAAGCATATCCAATGCCCTCAGGCTTTTTTTTTTTTTTTTATTGCCTAGGGTTAAGTTTAGACTATCTGACTGCTTAGTTTGAAAGAATTGCTATCAGTGTGGAAAGTTGCTCACTAGAGTCAGTCCGGCTGTTGGTGAACCACTCCTGAGCTGTGACAAAAGAACAGACTTTCCAGAGGCTGGTTGAGATGGAGTGACTGGAAATCACGAGGACTTGCTTGACGTTGAAAGGGAAAAAAAACCCTTAGATAAACTGTCATTTTGCAATATATGTGGTGTGACTTTCAGTTTTGCAGCTTTGCTGGGAAGCTTTTTGGATCAGTGACAGATTTTCCTCATTGTGTGTTTCATCCTGCTATATCCGAGCACTTTGTGAGTATTCAAGCCAAAAGTGGATTTTTGTAGCAGTTGCTGCTGGTCCTGGCCTGGAGAGGGAGAGGAGGAGATGACAGAAACATGGAACTGTGGGGAGACAGGACAGGTTTAAGACAATGACTTTTTTCCTAGAAAAAGAAAAACAAGACTTTCTTGTTACAGAGATTCTGGAAATTGAGGTGATTGCTGAAACTAAAGAAAAAATAATCAAACCCAAACCCACTTCTTTTGACATTCTTAATGTCTGCCATTCAGTAATAGTGGTAAAGCAGCTCTGGCAAGGAAGGCGTAGCTAAGCCAGTCAGAGAGAATCACTGGTAAATGTGCCTGGGATTTGTTCATAGGAAATATCTCTTGTTTCACTGCCATAATTTGGGGAGAATATTTCACTTCAGAAGAATGCCAACAAGGAGCATGAAAATAGTGGTGGATTTCCTCTAGGCTGAACTAAATATGCATCTTTTGGAATTTCAGCTACAGTCCCCTTCTCTTCTGGCTGTTTAATAGGTTTCAATAAGGACTGGTCCAAGCAATTGTAATGCAATCAAAATAAGTATGTTGATATTACCAGTATGTTATGAAGGGTAAATTTGCCAGAAAACTCGTTGACCACAAAGGGAATGTTGCATTCGTCACAGCACATTCAGGAATATCTCTTCCCATGCCAGGTTTTGTTGGCTTTTCATCCATTTGCATTCATGTTGAAAATTAGTTTTGGATGATTTTGAGGGCCATATGTGTGGACTGTTTTTCAGAACAAGATTTCTCTGAAGTTTAGAGGATTTTTATGCCGCAAAAATATACATTAAGGAAAAGTATTGATGAAAACCCTGTTCTTTGCAGGTCACATGGCTTTAGAGAAGTGCTGTAGTTGCTCATTTTTTGATAAGGGTTGAAGATGCTCTGAATTTTTGATTTTTTTTTCCTGGAGATGGAAATCAAAAAGAGGCTACTTCACTGTTTTTACAGAAGTTCTGTAAATATTTAAACTTTGAGATCCAAATAGACCTAAATTATTTATTTGAATAATTTATTAGAATGTCATTGTCTAGATCATTCACTTTGAGCAATAGAAAGCAAGCTTGCTTTTAATTATCAACAATTATATAGATAACTATTTAAAATATACTTCTAGTTAAGTTAATTTTATTCAGAAAAGTAAGTGTGTCTCCACTGAAATTATTCATACCAGGTCTTCTTTATAGTCAATGTAGACATAGATAATAAATCTAGTCAGAATAGTTAGTGAAGGCAACAGCACAATTCATGTATTGGGAAGGTGACCATAAAGTATTTTAAATTAAGTATGTGTCAGAAGTGCCTGTTTCTTCCCATTGATTTAAAGGGAATTTAAGACAACTGGATCAGCTGTAGTTGTCTGCACTGTAGGTCACCAGAGCTGAGAAGATGAATCTAATGCTACATTATACTAAATATGTAAAATTGAAAGCACCCGCAAAGTTATAAATTGAACACTTTGATGGTTTTACAATATGAGACATGAATGTACTTGTGGGAGATACTGGTTGTGGTATAGTGTTAAATGTTTTCCTTTTGTGGAGTGTGTTGAATGATCTGTGCAGATCTGTCCAAGTAGGAGCTTTGGTGTTTACCCAGTTGCTTTGTTGTCATTGCACTCAGCTGCTGAATTGGCTCTGTAAGGTCCTTTTTAGATTAGTTATTTTGTGTGGTTGAATCTTGGTCACCTTTCAAATTCCTTGGAATATGAAATACTGAAGGGAGCTCTTGATTAGATGAAGGAGAATAATAAATGAAGAATATGATCTCACAGGGCTTTGTGGGCATGTTTATAAAGAAGTAAGAGGACCGAGTCAATTGAAGTGCCCCTCATTTCAGTACCAGAACATCTGACTGGTGGTAGAAAATAGTAATTTATAAGGTCATTTTCATCATAGTCAGTCTAAAAAAAAAAGTCAGGATGATGGACAAACAGTAAAAATAGGAAGCCTTTAAAAGTGATCAACTTTTTACTGTGATTGAATCCTGGAGAAAACTGCCAAAGGCAGTAAAAAAACATAGGAGGCACTTAGAGAAGCAGCTAGATGTCATGTAGCAGCACTAGCATTTGCCATGTTCCTCAAAGGCTGCCCCCCAGTTGGGCACTGTCTTCTAAATACAGTAAGGCAGGCTGAAAAACTCAGACCTTTATCTGGCTGACTTTCTTGTTGTTCTTTCCCTGAAGCTCAAAATCCCAGTTGAAAGCAGTTCTCACCGAATAGTTGTGTCTGGCTGCCCAAGGTATCTTCCCTGGTGTTCCTCATGACTTCCTCACAAAATGCAAAACAGGCAGTATACTTTATCCTAATCATAGTCTGACGTACAAGGAAGGATCAAAAGCCAGTCAGCTGCTGTTTTCAGGTCTTAAAGCTGACATTTTTCTTATCTGACTAGTAGGTTGAAGATACATGATGCTTATGAGTTTGTTGCTCACTGTGAGTGCCTTTGCTCTCCAGTTACAGCCACCACTCTTGAGTGTGTTATTGCTGCTTCTTGCTACTAGGTTTTTTTGCACCCAGAGGAAATTGTCCTGATTTTCCTTTCCTTTTGGAAATCACACATTGCAGAGTAAGACTGCTTTGTTAGTGATTGGAGAAATGAGATCTGTTAATGCAGTACACTATTAAAGGTTTCTTATTCTGTGTTGTCTGTTCTCCTTAGTAGAGCCATCATGAACATTTTACCACAGGCAAAGTAAAATTTTATTTAGGTTATAGAGGAGTACAGCTTTGGTCCTTGCCAACCAGAATGACCACATCTTTATTTCAACTAATTTTGTTGCCAGGTAGAGTTTGTGACTCCGTGGACTTGATTGGTAAATACTGAATCATTGTGTCAAATGGCTTCACTTCACCCCAGGGTTAGAGGCAGATGTGGCTTCCTCAGCAGAGAGATCTGTTGGCTCAAATTTTTCAGAAATAACTCATTTATTTTTATATCTAAATGCAAAATACAAGCAAAATATTCAGTTACATTGTATATAGACCCAGGTTTCCTTTTGGCCAAGGTACAGATGATTTGATTTTTTTAAATTTGCACTTTTTTGTTTTCAATTTAATGTAATAAAGTTACATCATTGTGACATGTAAGGAAAATAAAAATTAGTGTCATTAAAGTGGCATACAAATTGAAAACATTTTTATGGAGGGAGAGATAAAGATGAGACAATTTCTGTAATACATTTATGATTTTTAAGAAATAGAAGTGATGCGAAGCATTCACTGGGTAATTTCTTCCCTTAGTTCTATATAAATAAAATCAACACTAGATATCACACACTGCCAGGTCATTTACAAACTGATACAAAGATAGTTGTCCCATGCAGAAATACAAATCTCTGTGTTTAAAAGGTGACAGTGAACACACATGTTGGTAGTTTCATGTTTATTATTTCATCTCACATTTGTCTGAGGCCAGTCTAAAAATAATAGTCAACAGTTATGTGAGAAGAGAAATCAGTATGGATAGTCTCAGAAGAAAAATCTATGTTCAAAAGAAGGATCTGAAGACAAGGCTGGAAGGATAGCATCTGTGTTTGAGAATTGGTTCTAGCCAGCAAAAGCTGTATATAAATAAGAAAGGGCCAGAAACAGAGATAAAAATCACACAGATTTTGCTTTACAGAGGACTGTCACAAAAGCTGCTGGTAAGCAGCCAGCTTCAGTGGAAGCCACTTCTGATTTGGCATTCAGCTCTATGTCCTTTGAAATCCCACTCAGAATATTGAAATAAAACCCAGAAAAGGCATGGGATCTTGGAAAATGTATTCCTGACTGTCCAAGGGAATGCCAAACTTAAGTAACTCATAAATAAAAACAATAGTGTTCTGGTTACAAGAAACTTACAGATGTAATTGATACGTTTTTGCATTAGGAATTGTTTAATCTCTGTTTTGGTGCTGCTGTTCCTCCTAACAGTCATAGGAACCGTAAATAAAGCATAATTTTGCTTTGGCCTGCAGTATAAAAAATGTAAAGATTAATGTAAGAAATTATTAAGAATCTTAGTGAAACAGAGAAGAAACTCTTATGAACTAATAAATTACTTTCTAGCACTGTATAATGAAAAAAAAACCCCAATAATTATATTTATTAGATGTGGCTTTCATCATCAGGTAAAGAACAATACTCTTCCCAAAATATTTAAAACAGTAATGACTAAAATGATTTCTTCAAGTATACTACTACACTGTGGTTGTTTTCTTATAGTATATTTGGGAGGAACGTACTTTAGTGAAAAGTACTTTTCATAGTTATTCAAGGTTGAATGCATCAGTATTGGCCTACTGTGTTGAAAGCTGAATGATTCAGTAATTGTATGAATTAATTCATTGCAAATGAGTTTTAAATTACTGGGTGACATGACTTAGCTCGTCTGTATATTGTTGTAACTCATGACTTACCCATACTTCTCTTAATGGTCTTAAAATTCCTCTGTTAATACTCATACTTCTCTTAAAGCTGTGAGCTTTAG
>VZUA01063220.1:0-23832 GCA_013401035.1 Horornis vulcanius | reverse complement strand
CTAAAAATTGAATTGTGATTATCCAGATCTCTGGGTCATGAGTGAGCCACTGTTCTTCCTGCTAGTATCGGAGAATGTCAAGATTACACGAGATTCACTGATGTTTTAAAAATGATATTTAAATATTAACACTAGGAAACACTCAGTTGAGAGCTCTGTCTTCAACCCTTTTCTCCTTTGCTGGGCCAAGTGTAGTATTTAGGGAGCTGTGGCAGTCTTTCCTCACTGCTGTTCCAGAGAGGCGCCTTGAAGTGATGTGGAAGTACTTTGCTATGTCTGGAGCCATGAGCTTTGTTTCTGCCTTATGCAAAGTGAGCAGCAACAATATATCTGACATACATATCTTGGGACTTGATGCTGAAGAAGCTGACTTCAGACAGCTAAATAATTAACCTTTATGAATAAGCAAAGGATTTGCTGCTGACCCACTTCCCAAAGAAGGCTGCATGAGGCTGACAACACTCTTGTTCCATCAGCACCACAACAAACATCTCACACCACTTTTGTCCTTCCCTCCATATTTTCCAATGCTGTGAAGCTCCAGGAAGTGTCTTAAAAGCCACTCAGCTGTGAAAAAAAGGTGTGGGAAAACTAAGGGCTGCTCAGCACTTTATGGCCCAAAGGCCCCTTAGTGTCCTTGGTATTTTTGTCTGAAGATGGTTAAAGACACAGATTACCTGAAGCTTCTTGTCCCAGCCCCTGTGCAGGACACTGCAGGAGTTGCATGCACCCTCTGCACATTGGGGTCAACACGTATGTGATGGCAGCATGAGGAGATGAGGTGATTTCAGCCATGCCTTGTGCAGCCCCTCTAGACAAAACCTGAGTGCAAGCAGTGCCTGAGGGTGAAGAACGTCCTCCTCTCCTCCAAGCTCTGTTAGCACCAGAAGTTAGTGCTGGTTAGTGCTCTCAAAATAAAGAGGGCATATCTGTGTGGGTGCTCCTGTGCTGATGAAGCTCTCCCAGCAGAGACAAGACTGCATCGACATCAAAGGAGGTTTGCTGGCATGGTTTTATGGGTGAGCCTTCACATACCAGTATCTTCTTTCACAGAAATAATCAATGCCTTCAGGGGTTTCTGCCAGCTCCTCCTCCCTCTTTCCTGCCCTTCCTATGTGCCCCTCCCATATGCAGGGTGCCACTGGAATCTGGTGCCTTTCAGGGTGCTCCAAGGTACCCAAGATATTGCTTGGCTTTGCAGATATAACAGAAAATTTAAAGAAGCTCAGTGCCTTCACAGAGGAGCAAATGGAATTGAGATTGATATCCTAAGAGCAATAAAATGGCACCAGACATTTATGTGTAGGCATCTGCATGCCACCCTTATTTCCACTGACAGTAATGGTTGCTTAAGCACTTCATACACATGTAGATACCTATTTATAGACTCTTAAGTGCAGTTGTTTTCATCTAGAGCTGAATCCTGCTCTTCAATCTCTGCAGAACAGATCTCACCATGAGCTGAAAAGCCACTGCTATTTTAAATATTTGGGGATTTTTCTCCTTTAGCAGCATACATGCTATTAATGTTGTTACACATGGGAGTTCTTATCGAGATTGGGTTGAACTAGACACTCGAATGGAAATAAACATATCTGACCTCAACTTTTTAAAATGCAGGAAAGAGAAGATTCAGAATTTAAAGTGATCACAACAAAATAAGTTCAAATGTTGAGATAAACTAATTTAGATGAGTACACTCAGGTTTTAGATGACAGAATGACTAGCCATTACAGGTGATGTAGGTTGTTCAGTGAGGACAACTGAAGACAATTAAAGCACACTGGAATTTGTACAGAAAGAGTAGTTAAGGGTTTTATAAACAAAGTCCATATTGTACTCCCAGTACTCCCAAGCAGCTCTTACTGCTAAATTGAAATGGAACAAAATAATAGCAAACTCAGAGCAGAGTATGCTTTGATGTTTTGTTCAGAGAATCAAATTCAAGAATAATACACCTTCTGTTTAACAAGGTAGTGCAGTTATTAAATTAGTTTAGTTTGCAACATTATTTCCATGAAAAAGAAAAAAAAAATCCCTTTTTACATAAAGAAAGGAAAAATCGCCTATATCTGAGCTGTCAGTGTAGCATTCCATATTTTCCTAGGATTCCGTCTTACACATGGAATAAAATGGTAATGCACTTTTTTTAAACTTCAGTAGCTACTGAAATAACAAAGGTGTGATTATGAGCAAAGACAGATTCCAGACTGATCCTGACCTTACAATATAAAATCCCTCAGCTTGTCAAAATAAGGTGGCATCCTTGAAACATATGAGACTTGTATAAATGGGTAAAAACCTTGAAAGAAGACTTTTAATGCTAGGATTATTAACTACCACTGCTACTGTATTAACTTCAGAGATTTATCCTGAAGTCTTGTTTTCAAAAGGATTTGAACTCACCCTAAGCCCATTCAAAATGTTTCACCCAATCACATGAATCAAATCAACATGTCTGTTCAAGAGCTTAAAATAAAGGTCCAGGCTTCTACATTGTGCTCCCTGGCAGGTAAGCTTGTGCTTCCCACATTAATGGACTAGTGCCACCAGATAGCTCTGTTCCTAGGCACAACCCATTTCTTATTGCATCTAGACCTCCACTGAAAATAAGATACAAAACTAACCTTTCATATCTTATCAAAAATGCACATGGTTTAAAAAAAAAAATTAAAAGAAGCTAATTGAGTTACAACAGGATGAGGTGTAATGAAAAACAATATATAATGCAGGTTGTATTTAATAGAAAAAAGAATATACCATCATCAGGAAAAGATGTTGGCTGTAGGAAACCAAAGAAACATTGAGAGAAGCTTATTCGTCCTGGAATGGCTTGGCTTTGTGATCTGCCTGCTAAAGGGTAGAGTATTTCTCATGAAACTGCAAGTACTAAAGAAGATAAACTCTCTTCCCTTAATCAGTGGATCTGAAAATTCACCATCAGGGAATTTACAGCAACAGATGGCACATCTGTATCTGAGTTTCCTTGTTATTTTCCTGCCCTGTAAGAACATCATGATGTTTTTGCACCTACGTACTGTACACATTGAAATATAATTTGGAATAACTTTACAATGACATTATTAACTCCAGTTCCCAAGGAAAACTTTATATTTTGAGTGTGAGGATAATTTAACGGTAACTCATGGAAACATGGAATGGTTTTGGTTGGAAGGCACCTTAAAGATCATCTAGTTCAAATCCCCCTGCCATGGGCAGCAACGCCTTCTACTACACCAGGTTGCTCAGAGCACCATCCAACCTGGCATTTAACACTTCCAGGGATGGGGTATCCACAAGTTCTCTGGGCAACCTGTCCCAATGCCTTACCATCCTCACAGTGAAGAATTTCTAACATCTAATCTATAACTATAAATATCTATACCACTAATCTATACTCTTTCATTTCAAAGCCATCACCCCTATCACTACATACCCTTGTAAAAAAGTATGTCCCTGGCTCTCTTGTAAGCCCCCCCTTAGATACTGGAAAGCTGCTACAACTCACATTGCTTCAAATTAGGATTCCTCAGGATCACGCAATTAAATGATCCCTTCAACTTAGCCAGCTATTTTGAAACTGAGAGACCAAAGCTCACCTGGGGATAAATTAATGGTTAATGGCCTTGTGGATGCACCTACATAATCAAACTTCTCTCCTCTGTTTTCCGACATTGCTTTGTATCCACGTGTGCCGTGCCATCCTGAGCACAAACTGCCTGGATGTTACCTCCTTGTGGAAAGGCTGGCAGGCAGCCACAGGGCCCCATGGGCGACCGTACTCCTGGAAACACACTCCAGCAGTACTACAGAGGTTGTGCCTTATGCATTTGTGTGGAGCCACGCAGAGGTCATGGACTTGGCAGTCTGGGAAGAGGAGACCATTTAGTCCTGCCTCAACAACAGCCGCGATGATGTGAAGATACACAGATGTGTATCAAAGCCATGCTGAGAGGGGTCACCCTGGGAACACTGCTCAAAGCAAACAAAGGGCCTCTGGCACAATGATTTAAAAACAAACCTCTGGAAAGAAGCGGAATCCTGGCAATGCTCCAAGTACCTTTCCCAAGTACCTCTGAGCAACAGATGGACTTTTTCCAGCAAAGCCACCGATTATGTATAACACAGACAAAAGGCATAGAGGAGTTCATGGTCCTTACCCAGGCCTCCAGTGACAGCGAGCTTCCTTTCCCCACACCAGAGCCCAGACCAGAACCTGGGAGAACAGAAAGCTCTTTCACCTCTGCACGCACACACACGGAGTGGGAGCGTCTAGCCAGCCCGAAGCGAGTCACTGTGGGACTGCCGTGGTTTCAAATAAAAATAGTGCAATGGAGGTATGTTTATGAAAACATCAAATACAGAAAAGAAAGGCAATGTAAAACACACTTTCCTTTTATAAGGCATATTTAGCATTTTACAAGGTATACTTTCCCAAGTGAGGAATGGAAACTTGCAAAGACATTGAAAGCACTCAGGCAGACTCAGTGTCATTAAATGTTTATTCAGTGCAGTCACTCCAAAGAACTGTATTCTGTATGTGCCTGCAAGTAACAAAGAAGACCTTAAGACAAGAATGATGATCTCCTTTGGCATGAAAATCGCAGCCTTTATCAGCGTTGCAGACGTAAATCATTTTCCATCCCCATCTGCAGCAACTTTGGCACCACTGCTTCTCAGTGGTGTCACTGGGTGATTTTGCTGCTTTGTCTCTTGCCTTGCTGAATAAGCTCCTTACCGATTTTTGGTGGCTTCCATCAGGCCTACATCTTCTGCACAGGAGGTGGGTGTGTGAGAATGCAAAGGCTCACATGCCTGTTTCCTGCCATCTTCTATCTCCTAAACCTCAGGCTAATTATTCCACAGCTTTACCCTGATTACTCTTAAAAATACTCGAGTTTTCACCCTGAATATTCCCTTCTGCAGTTTAAGCCATGCTACCTCTTATGTGACACTTCCTCCACAGCTGGAGGACTGCAATAGCCTTATAAAGAGTATTTGAAGGCTACTATTATATCTGTCCTTCAATCGTCTCAAGCCTCAAACTAATTGCAGGACTCAACTCTGTGGCAATGCTCTGAATTTTTTCCATTTCTCACACACAATACCTCTAAGAGGTATTTTAAAGAAAACAGCACTGACCGTATTTGGAGAAAGCAGCACAAGATGCTTGACCAAAACTCTAAATGCTTCTTTTGGGAGAACATCAGCGTTGTTCTTCTGCAGGGGCAGATGCAAGAAAGCAGACAGCATAACTGTTTCAAAACAGTCACCATTCAGCAGCGTGAACAATGCATAAAGCTCCATATTCAGCACTTAAACTGAAAGATCCTACTCTGCAGCAACTAAAAAATGCAAAATTATGCTAAGAAAATCATAAATTCTTCCCAGAACATAAAGTCATGCTCATAATTCTTGTCTCTGCAAGTGAAATGTAGTTAAGTCAACTCTGTAGAAAAGCTGCTCAAGATTATTTCATCGCTAAATCACAGAATTGATTTACTTCTCCCTTGAGAAGCTGAATACAGTTCAGGCCACTATTTTCCAATTCTCAAAAGCACTTCTAGTCAAATCTATTACATCTATTTCTAAAATGTCTGTCGCTTCAGTTGCTTGGCACACTTTAGATAATATTCACCAGTTAAAAAATAACCTAATGCTCTCTCCCCATCCCCAAATCGTAGCTTTTGTGGTTGCTCAATGTGAGCTACCATAAGGTCTGACTGTACACAGGGCTTTGAGACGCCTGAGAAACGCTGGGCATCTTTGCTTTCTGTTCAGTTACACTGAGTTTGAAGGACGGGACACGAAACTAGGAGAACGCCGTGGTAAATATCTGCTTTGCATTAAGGGTTTCTGGAAGTGAAGCTCATCCCTATGGGATATGCGCTGACGGGATCATCAGCCCCGACGCCGCTTCCATCAGGCACTGCTGAACGCAGGTAGGTCTCTGCAGCTGTGCACAGCCGCAGCCTGCTGCAGCACAGTCCGAGTGAATCAAAGGCGCAAACCAGTCAAAGAGCTCAGGTTTTTTTCACTGCAACTTCCTCTCCAGGGCCCTCAGACCTGAATTAGACACGGGCAGGAGCCAGCGTTCGGGATAAAGGCGACACCGGCGATCGACGCGCTCGGCCGCTCGGCGGGGCGCCCTGCTCGGCCCCGCGGAGCGCGGCCACGCCCCCCGGAAGTGGAGACGGGCCGCGGCCATGGCGGCGGAGCAGCGCTACCCGCGGAGCTCCATCGAGGATGACTTCAACTATGGCAGCAACGTGGCCTCCGCCAGCGTCCACATCCGCATGGGTAAGGACTGCGGATGAGTGGGAGAGGCGCACGGCCCCGCCTCAGCTCCCCCAATCGCTTGCGGGGGCGGTCCGGTCCGGGGTCGCCGCGCCCTGCGCTCCCGACAGGTGCCTCTGTGATACCACGGTCACTTCTGGCCTTGAGCTGCAGTCGGGTTCCGGGCAGTGTTTTAACCTGGCTAAAGGTTGTGAGTGCGGAGCCAGAGCCCTATTTAGCCCGTCGAGGGTGAGGGACGGCGGCCGGCGAAAGGCATTGTCGTTTAACTGTAAAGGGGGTAGGCCTTCTGAGAGGAGTTACCCTGTGTACTCGGTACCCTTTGTAGATTCAGACTTGATTTTGTCCGGAGTGATGAGTTTTGAAGTCCACACATGATACATGAGGTGCGTAGTCCCTGCAGAGACGCCCTTCCCCGAGGTGTTCAAGGAAAGCCTGGACGTGGCACTTGGTGCTGTGCTCTGTGACACAGCGGTGTTCGGGCATAGGTTGGACTCTGTGATCTCAGAAGTCTTTTACAATCATATTCATCCTGTGATTCGTAAATACTAGAATTAATGACTGTAATTACAGACGTTTAACCATGAGAGTAAAGGATTTGAATTTCTTCTGTGAGGTGTTAGAACTTTTGGCTCTTCCACCGAAGCATTTGGCATGCTGAGAGGTCATACTAATGCCCATGAAATCCCGCTTTGCTGTTCATGTGCAGGTCTCAAACGCATTGAGTATTCGTGTAGAATGTGTCTAATCAGTAATCCTTGCTGAAACAGTGTTACTGGACACATTTTGGAATTAAAACGGCTGTGTGCTGTGAAGTCTTTTATTATTTATTTCAGATATTCAGGAGAGTACTTCCTATTAAAATACAGTTTTATCTTGTTTGAAAAATAAGGGGTGTGCCATAGGAAGTATGAAACAGGTAATGCCACAAGCAAAATTGCTGATACATTTAGTAATGTAGGAGGAAGGCTTTCCAAGCTAGAAGGCTACTTCTAGGTTCAGTCAGTTTATTATGAGAAAGTAGGCCCCAGACCCGCATGGCTTACAAGTGTATTTCACTTTACCTTCTGCAAGCAGATAATTCAGTTCCTTGTAGTATGTGCTCTTAAACTTGTTTCAGACTGTACTATTAATGACTGATTTTTTTTTTCTTATAAGCTTGTTCTTCCTTCTACAGCATTTTGCCTAATGGACTTGGTCTCCCATTCAGAACAGAGAGTATCTGTATGATATATCTGTATGTCCTGAACTACACTTTTCTTTCTGTAATTCTAGATATAAGAAACCTGTTAATTCTAGGATTTTTTTCCAGCCTGTGCCTATGGATAACGGTTCAGTACAATTGTAAATTATGATAAATCATATTTAATATGATGGAAGGGCAATCAAATAGACATTAATGTAAAAACTTTACCTTTTTAAACTTTTATGGCTGTTTCTGCCTTCCACGTTAATCTTCTGTCAGGTCCATTAGGCACCAGTAACATGATGGAGAAGGTATGCTGTTAGTATAGTGAGAATGGGTGTACATAGGTCTTAAACTAATCCAAAGCAAATTCCTTGCAAATGTTTTCTATATTTCTTTTGTCATCATTGTTAATGATTAAATAATGATGTCCAGGAACAAATGTAATTTTGCTGTAATACTGTGTCCATTTTTAAAAGTCAAATAGCTTTTTACAACCTTGTCTGTGATTTTTCACTATGACTTTATAATGGTTCCTTATGAAAATGAAAACTTGTATCTGATTTACTGTTGAACTTTGAAAGTGTAAGTGGAAAGTGGTTTCATTTTTATTTTCCTTATTCCAGCGTTTCTGCGAAAGGTCTACAGCATTCTTTCTGTTCAAGTTCTGTTGACCACAGTCACATCTGCAATTTTCCTATACTCTGCTGGAGTGCAGGCATTTGTTCATGAGAGGTAAATTCTAAGCTGAAATGCAGCTATTTAGCATGTGTTAGGTATAAATTTTGTAACTTGTTGCTACACATTACTCTTCCTAACCTGTGTTTTGTTGATGTAATAGATACTTTTTAACTTGATTAGGGAATAACTTTTCTTCTCTGACCTTTTNTTCTAAGCTGAAATGCAGCTATTTAGCATGTGTTAGGTATAAATTTTGTAACTTGTTGCTACACATTACTCTTCCTAACCTGTGTTTTGTTGATGTAATAGATACTTTTTAACTTGATTAGGGAATAACTTTTCTTCACTGACCTTTTTCTCCTTGGTTTACTATGAAAACTATAATTTTTTTTTTGTTGTGTTGTTTATTTTAATCAATGCTTTTTTAACAGTGCTTATTTTAGTATTTGTGCTGTGCATACTTTTACATGAGTTGCAGAACATCTCAATTACTGACATTTCTTGTTTTAAGTCTAAATACTTTTAGAATCTCTTTGAAATGCTGTTGTTTATAGGTGTTTGTTCCAAAAAACCAAATCATGTTTTATTCCTTTCCCTCCCTCTCCCATCTTCTTTTCCCCTTACCCCCTCCCCACTCCCCCAAAAGAATTAGTCTGCTTAAATTCCTGTGGGCGTGCTCCTTTTTGCCTCTCAGATTTTCATGATAAAATAAATCTCAAAATGCAAACTGTGGTGAACAGACCAGGGAAAGGAACAGCTGGGAAAGGAGGAGAGCACTGAGTCTAGTCTCTGTTTTCCTCCAAGTGCACCTTTTGAACTTTTACTTTCACTTTAAAGCCCAAGTTTTAAAAAGAGGATTAAACACTGCATGAAAGTCTCAGTTTATGTATAACCTATGGTGTATACAACAGTGGCTGTAAAACTACAGTTTTCTACTTAAATCTGCTAATTTAAAATTGTTCTGCTCGCTTAAAATTGCTGTGATTCTTTGTTTGATGTTGGAACTGTTTTTCAATGGAGGGGTACTTGAATGATGTAGCAATACTTACTGGTCAGTACTGATTTTCTTTGGTGCAGTTAGTGCCCGTGTTTGTTGCATTTGGGTGCTTATGAAAAACAGTTCTCTGAATACAGAGTGCAGAACAGGCAAAACAGTACATACACTTTAATACTATTACTTTGTAGGGATGGATTTTCTTCTTTGTATCTGTTCATTTCCAGGTAGTGGATTCCTGGACAATCTTTAGCTTTAGTATGAAAAAGTTGCTTTTACTTATGACTACTATTTTTAACTGATTATCTGTAGTACTATGTTTTAGAACAGTTTTATTGTAAACTTGCATTACATTTACTTTGGATATCTTTTCCTAGATGATCACTCAAAAACTTGGTTTTATATAAACTGTTCCATAGTCTTACAATATTTAAGTTTGATTACTTTTTTTTTTTTTTTTAAATATGGAATTTCATAGGCCTGCCTTGCTTTTGATATCTGGGTTTGGATCTCTGGCTGTAATCGTGGCACTGACCCTCTACAGACACCAGCACCCTGTTAATCTATACTTGCTGTTTGGATTTGTAAGTGTTTAATTCAATTAAATTATTAATTGATTAATTAATTCAATGTAATAGTCGCTAGGATATCTTGCATTGTAATTAATTCCTTGAAACTAGAGGTATGTAATTTGTTTTTCTTGTATTCCTTGAAAGATGTCCTATATATTTATGAAGGTCTTGAGTTACTTTTTGGAGATTCTGTCCATAGGTTGTTCCTAGACAGCAGGCACTTCAGATTTCTTTCAGCATAGTTTTAGGAAGAGTGTTAGAAGTTGGAACCAGTTTGAGCAAGGGTTTTTGTGTGTGTGTGTGTGTGCAGAAATCTGTCTGCTCTCATTGTTCTGTTGGTGTCAGGGATATTTTCTATGGAACTGCTCAGTAGGAAAGGAGGAGGCATTCCTGTTACCTAATTTTTTTAATGGATGGCCTCCAGCAGAGATCAAACCAGCCATATTGTTTATTCCTCCAGCTGTTGTCTTTTTGATGCTGAATTCTGAGCATGTTTCCAGCACAGGCAGATCAGTCAGAGCTGTACTCAAATTTCAGTCTTCTGCCTGATGTTGTGAATATGTAAATCCTGGCTAACAGTTGCTCTTGGACATTTTGGATTATGTAGCAAATCAATCTTTTGAAAAGAAGTCACAGTAGCACAATTGAAATTTGATGCTTTAAGAGTTGCCTAAATTTTATTTGTGATAAAACAGAAAGAGAGCTTTGCTGTGCAAGTAAACAGATTGTTTAAAGGATAAGTGTGGGAAGGAAACTGATGCAGACGCTTTGTTAGACAGCTGTGCAACAAGATATTAAAAATGTATCAATTTTATAGCCCCTTGAATTGTTTGTAAGAAGTGTCTATAAATGCTGTGCACTTACAGTAGAAAATGTAAGTGACATTTTTCTATAGGAACAGTCTCTCACTCATTTTCATTTCGTTTTGTACTCTTTCTGTGTAACACAACTTCCAGCCCAGTAAGATAGTATGATTGCCATTTTCTCGTTGAAAATTAAACATGTTTCATACACAAAGATTTAACAGGACACCTAATGTTTAATGGTTTGATTTTTTTTTTCTTATCCTTCTATTTCTTTGGGTTTGCTTTTTGTAGACACTACTGGAAGCACTGACAGTTGCCATTACAGGTAAATAGTAGCCATCCTATTGTCTCATCCTATTGTCTGATTCCATAAAGAATTTGGAAAAGGAATCCATTATGTTGTACTAATTGCCATTAGGGTTTTCTAGATGTGACTATTTGAAAATTTTAGTGACAATGATAGGAGTTTAGCAAAACCAGGGAATCAAGGGGGAAAACTGAATTCTGATTCAGAAATGAAACTGTATAAACTTGAAGTGAGAAATGAGTTGGGGAGTCCATTCTTTCAGTATAGCTAAAAAATGTTCACTTTCATAACATTCAGCTCTCAGCTGAGCTGATCTTCAGGTTGAAATAATCCTACCTGCCCCCTCAATTTGCTAAAAGGGAATCTGAGTTTGGAGGATTCTGTACTTCATGGTGAAGATTGAAATGAGGCAGTGTGCGGTCACATCATGGCATCACCTTAAACTGTACCTTACAGCATGAGATGAAACCTCTTCATTGTGGCTTATGATCTCCTGATTTGGGGAAAGGAAAGATTAAGGAGGAAGGAGGGAAGAAAAAGGTTACACTTGTTCTGTTCTCTTTCCCATCCTGTCCCCTAATCAAAACTTTCAGCTTTTAAGGGGGTTTGTTTTATTTTTCCCCTTGTTTCAGTATCATGAAAAATTCATATAGTTTTTTTTTTCTTAAGATCTCTGTTATCTGTGCTTAAAATCTTTTTGTTTTGTTTTGTGGGTGTTTTCATAATTCTGACTAGGGAAGACCTGTTACTTCCATTTAAGAAGCTAAAGCTATAAAGTAACTGTCCAACTTAGCTAGTACAAGACCCCTGAGTCCTATGATCATGAATTTGAAATGCAAAGACAACTGCAGGCATAATTTACTTAACCTTGTTCACAGTTTGAAATTTTGTTTCCTCAAAAGATAACTCAGCACATACATAGTGTAGGGTTCTTTAATTTACAGATTATTTTTTCTGCTTATAGTGAGTTTCTATGATGTCTCCGTCGTCTTGCAAGCCTTTATTCTTACTACTGCTGTATTTCTTGGATTGACTGCATATACCTTGCAATCAAAGAGAGACTTCAGCAAATTTGGAGCAGGGTATGTTTTTATATTCATGATTTTTAATTTTTTTTCTTTATTAAAGCAAGCTTTGCAGGTATAATAAGGAATACAGGTCAGCAGAACCTGCTTCAAGGGAATGGTGATGGTTATTTATTTTAAATTATTAATTTTACCCAGTTCTGATCCTTGGTAAATTCTTTTCAGTGATAAAGAATCTTAAAAAAAATAGAAAACTAGTTTTACCTGGATTTTTCACTGAGAAAGAAGGCAGATATTTCAAATCTTTGAAAAAAACTAAAGTTGGAACATAACTTTTGACAGCTTTCTAAAACTTCTACTGCTGACAGCAGTGGACAGTTGGCATCTAAGCATTCCAGACATTTACTTGCCAAATATATTGTGAAGAGATTTTAGAAGAAAGTGAAGTCTAAAAGGAAGTATATTGTTGGTCACAGTGTAATTTATTTTCTTTCAGCCTCTTCGCTTGTTTGTGGATTTTAATCTTCTCTGGTTTCTTGAGGGTAAGATATTTTGTGTTTCCAGTTAAAAGATATTCACAGAATCACAAAATGGTGTGGGTTGGGAGGGACCTTAAAGATCGTCTGGTTCCAAACCCCCTGCCATGAGCAGGGACACCTTCCACTAAGATCAGGTCACTCAGAGCCTGACCTTTCACTAATTTTTAGAATAACTAAAAGATTTGGATCAGCCCAATATAGCTGAAAGGAAATTCCTAACCAGATCCATTAATGTTCTAGATCATGCTGGTGATCTTTAGTCACACATTTTCAAATTAGATTTTTGTTCTTGCCAACATAAAAGGGATATTTGGGTTGATTGACAAAATTTGTTAATTGAGATCCACTAGATGATGAAGAGAATGTGAAGGAGATTTGAGATTTAATTGTAATTTGGTTTTCTAGTTGATCTGCTGTTGGTATTCTGGAGACCAGAGCTTCCTCCCTCTTAAGTGGAGGCACTTTTAGCGGTCAGAGATTGTGTGACTGGAGAGTGTATGGAGTAAGAGTATTGAAATATCACCATGATACCATGGTTTTATGTACATAAAACTAGAAAGACTGTATTTTAAATGTGGCATATAATTATGCAGGGATTTCAATATTAAAAAAAAGAAATTCACAAGTATCTTTTTCATATTTTATCTGCCTCCAGCTGTTTTTCTATAGTGAGACGATAGAGCTGGTGTTTGCTGCTGCTGGAGCTCTTCTGTTCTGTGGATTTATTATTTATGACACTCATTTGCTGATGCACAAATTGTCCCCTGAAGAGTACATACTGGCTTCAATCAATCTCTACTTGGACATCATAAATCTATTCTTACACCTGCTGCGTTTTCTGGAGGCATTTAATAAAAAATAGTCAAAAGTGGTGTGGTTTGACTACAGCACAATTAAAGTTAAGCATTTGGATGATCAATTCAGTAGTTCTGCCTTCTAAAGACTGAATCTTTATTGTGTTTGCATTCCATGAATATTGATCCCTCCTTAGGGGGAAAAATGACTTTTTACATAGCTACATTCTTCTCCAGACCACGTATTTTATATTGTTAACATGCTGCTATCATTGCAGTCACTTTTTTAATCACTTAATTTGAAATTGACGTAATTAATGATTAAGATTTTGCCAACTCCTGATTGCTCCAGAGTAAGCTTCCCTGCTGCTCCTTAGCTGCTGCAAATGTTTACTTTGGGATTGATCATCCGTTTATGTACCACAAAAGGGTAGCATGAGTTTACCATTGTGCAATGTTTTACCAAGATAATTTTTTTTTTTTTAGTTTTTGTTTGGTAAAATGAAATGCTGTCTCTGACAGAGATACTCTGTCCTTTTTAAGGGCTGTCACTATGGAAGCTGTAGTGTTTTAAAACAATTAAAGGGAATGTTCTTCATTTTAGTATTATTTATTGCCTTTCTTTCAGTGTTCTGAAAAATCATTTGGAGATTGATTATAGCATTTTATCAGCTTGTGAATAATAAAACTCACTGTGTGTCAATAAAAATGGGAAAGCCTTTAGTCTGTTTTTGCAACTAAGACTGGAGAACTTCAGGATGCTGAGAATGAACGCTGCAGACGGGCCAATGCTGGCATGGTAGAGGCGCTGTGATTGTAACTGTGACTGCTTCCCACGCTGGGGAGATGCTGGAGGGGCAGGGAGCGTAAAAACGATTTTGAAAGCCTTCATTCCTATTCGTGAGGGATTGTTACTGCTTGCCTGTGCTGTCAGTGAGAGGTGAGCGACGAGGAATGCAGTACTTGGGCAAAGATGCGCGTCCTGCCCGCCCCACGCTGGGACCGGGTGCGCTTTCTGTGAGGTCGTCGAAGTACGACTGCGAATGGGTTTGAGCCAGTGTGATGTATCTCCCTTTGCCTTAGGATTTCATTCAGAACAGCGGGGCAGGAGCTAAGAAAAAAGCCTTGCATTTTACGTTGTGGTGGAACACTTGTTTATCCTTTCATGCCTCGCCCTGGCCCCGCAATGGTGTCTGCGCACAATCCCGCACGGGCGGGAAGCAGGAAGGCGTCTGCGCGCTGGCTCGGAGAATTACGGTAGGGCCCATCTACCCCGGCGCGAGGCCGGGCGCCTATGTGCGCGTGCGCGGGCGGGCAAAGCGGCCTTCCGCGAGTGTGCGTGGCGGCCTCGTGCGCGNTCGTTCCCCCCTCAGCCGCTCACGCTTCCCTCCCCGCAGGACATGGCGAAGAGCCTGAGGAGCAAATGGAGGAGGAAGATGCGGGCGGAGAAGAGGAAGAAGAACGCGCCCAAGGAGCTGGAGAGGCTGAAGAAGATCCTGGGAACCAAAGCGGATGTCATCATGGAGGAGGTCAAGGAGGTGGCGACCGTGCTGCCCCCCGAGAAGGTCCTGGAGCAGAGAGGTGAGTCGGGCTCTGGCTGGTTTTTCCTACTGCAGTCGCCCAGGTGCGGGAGGTTGTGCAGTGTTGTTACTGATCCCGTCACTTCCACAGCCGGGATCAGGGGTATGGTTGGTATAAGCGGAGAACAGTGAGTCAGCTTGTCTTTTAAAGGTAAAACACTGAATCTGGTCGTTTCGCAACACTGGTATCCATATTGCATCCGGTCACGTGTGGAACAAGGTTATTAACATTTGTTATTAGTATGTAAAGTAATGTATCGTATGGAGAGACATGTCTGACATTATCAGGTGAATGCGGATTTACCACTTAGCAGTTGTTCCAATCACAGCATTATGTTTGCTGCCAAACTGTCCTAATTCGAGGAGGCTACTAAACATACAGAAGTTGGGGTAGGAGTAGTACGGGCCCAGTTTCCGAATACTAGATAGTGTTGCGTTGCACATGGTGCAAGAGTGGGTGGTATTAGGTGTCTACAGGTAATGCTGTCTTCCTCCTTGTGTCTGGGATCGAATGTCAGCTGTAAAGGAAGTAACCCAGGAAGTGGAAACAAAGGTTTTAAACAGCTGCATACCGGATAGGAGTTAGAAAGACACCTTCTCTTTCCAAAACTGACATCCATACTAAATCATAGTCTTATTTTGATGCTCCAGTTTGTGCCACTTAAGATGTTCTGATACTGGAAATGGAAATAGAATGGTATATAAAAATACTTGGCCGATTAAAGGTAGCTTCAAGTATAATTTGTAATTTTATCCGTGGTTCTGATTTGTCCCACAAACAAGGTGTAAAAGTTAGTGTTAGTTAGTTTAAGGGATAGTTAGAATTGAATTTCTAGAATGTTCTGGAACATTGTCAGACTTTTGGTGCTGAAGTTGAATGAGAAATCATTGCCTTAAACCTAGTTTCTGAGGTAAATGGATGGCTGTCTGTCATTCCTGCACCTCCTTCCAACTCTGCTGGCAGCTTCTCTACAGGTAGCCAATTTCACTTGGCTTTTGCAGAGAGATAGCAGCCTTGGAAATACGTAAGAAAATACGTATTTCAAAAAACAGCTACAAGTTTTGTGAAAATAATGGTGTATTCTTTGAGAGGACTTTTCAGGACTAACCATGGACACAAAGGCATTCACATCACCAAGTGTTGCAAGAACTGAAGTAGATAAAAAACTTCACCCATAATATGTACTTTCCACAGAAAGATAAATAATTTTCCAGCCAAAGAAAGTATATACGTATATATTGCAGACATCTTACTGTGTTACTTTAGGGTATTGTGAATTTTTTTTCAGTTTTTCCTCTTAAGAAAATAATAATGTATGGTCTGCTGTGCTGGACAGGCTTTTGGTTCTGCCACCAGGCCCCTGTGCTGATTCTCTGCTGATTTGCAAGTATTTGCAAGCCCCCCCAGTTTAGGGCTTCATAAGCCCATCTCTGGTGCAGATTCCTGTAAACTATCAGCCTCAACTCTTGAAGCAGCACATTGGCCTTTTCCTCATGAGCTTTGTTTCCAACCATCAGACAAGCACAACCTGGAAGTCCAGGTTCTCTCCATAACACTTGTGGTAAAGACTTGAGTTGCACACAAATGGTTTGGGAACAAGGTTGGGATGGAATTGCAGAGCACAGTTCCAGTCAGTACTTAGCAAGGTGTTCCTCTTGCACATTGTTATCTGAGACGTGGCATTTGTGTGGTGTGAGCCAGCTGGGGACGCTGTTCTTGGCAGTGACCATGTCATGGGCAGGCTTCCTCATCATCCTAGAGATTAATCCTCTCTTTCTGCCCATAAATGTGTTAGACCTGATGTCATGCTCACTCCTTGAGGCAAGTGTGGTATCACTGGCTGATACTTCCTACTGTCATTGTATTTCACCTTTTCTCTTTACTGTTCTTTTTACTTGTCTTCATCTTCTACTCAGAATAAATTTTTAGAGCAGATCTTAAACATTACATCATAAGAAGTGTGTAATTGTGCATATGTTTCAGAAAGCCTATGGCTTCATGCGTGTTTCTGTGATGGACTATACAATGTTCTTAGACACAGGACTGGAACAGATTGCAGGCTAAAGAATAAGATGCTTTGCCCAGACATGGTCTTTAGGAAAAACATTGCACATTTACTACCAACTCTTGAAGTTCCTGGGTTGCAGTTGCATTGGTTTGAAAAGTGCTTTCAGTTTATAAACCCTTCAGTTCTTGATGTACAAATACTGTTGTGTCTTTGTCTAGGGCATTTTTATCATTTGGGAGAATTTAGTAACAAAATAGCTTCTATGTAGCTGATTCTGACCTTTTACTCACTAAAAATACCTTTAATTTTCAGATGAGTGCAAAATGGAGCTGGATAATAAACGAAACAAAAAAACTCTTCTAGACCAGCATGGACAGTACCCAATATGGATGAATTCCAGGCAAAGAAAGAAGCTTAAGGCTCAGCGTGTTAAAGGGAAAAAAAAATCAAAATTGGCCAAAGGCCTCGTCTGGTAAAATCAGTTTTGTAAGATCATGAATATTTTATATAACAAAATAAATTTTCACATAAGTTCATGAGGTTTTGTGCTTGGTCACTGAGTATAACTTACTGTGTTGAATGAATTTTTGAAAAGACTATTTGGCCAGCAAATGATGAAAGAAATAGCAGCTTGGTGTATGCCAAACTTAAAAAGCAAGCTGAGTGCCTTTGAGTAGATGGATTGCCTGTGGTTATCTGTTTTTTTTGGGGGGTGAGGGTCTTCATCTTTTATACTGTGAACATCGAAAACAGTAAAGGAAATCCTAAAAGTAATTAAACCAAATGTTTTTGTACTGTGGTCTTTGTCAGTGTAGCTTGTCTTTTAGTAAGTCTAGTGAATATAACCAAAGGATTCTGTAAACTGTTTAAATCCTTCTGTAAAATTTGTTGGACTGACTTGTGTTGCTTTTGACATCTGATAATAAACAAAAATATATTTCCATATGTAACTCTGAAATTTTTATGCTGGAACAACACCAGGGCCTCATGAAAATTCTGCAAGTAAAATGAGAAAGTGTCAGTCTGACATAAGTTCACAAAGAGAACAACAAAATACTTCATTGCTGTCTGCAACAGAAATATTGTAGGAGCTAAATAAGTGAAAGTACAACTGATTCTTTTATTATTAAAATGAGGGAACGCAAATGCACAGAATGGAAATAAAATAGTTTTATTTAAGATCTTTTCCAAGTTTTAGTAAAGTAAGTGAGAATTTTCCTTGCCATATGTATTTTCAGTAGCCTTTTATTCCCCTTAAAATGGTACTTACCTATCCTGCTTTACAATGTGTGCATAGGATAAAATACTGCATGATTATGTAACAGATGCCATTTATGTGATTAGCTACAGTTGGGTGCATATTACTTGGCAATAACATGTGATGACAGATGCAAGGGTTAGTTGCCCTGAAAGCTTGTGTTTTTAAAACGTCTCTCATTTCAAGGATGGAAATAATTACAGTACCAACCCTGCAGTTGCCTTTTCAGGTACCAGGCATGGGTACAGGGCATAACCTTTGTCCAGCTTCATGCAAGATGAGATCCACATTCTGTAATTACCCACAAGTTGTGATTTGTATCCGTTGTGATTAGTTTGGCATAGGAAAGAAGGTCTGTTCTTTTAATTAGACTAGGTTGTAGTATGCTAAAATCTAGTAAGAAGAACTCAGTGTGATAGAAAATAAAGTTTTTCTGGGAAAATACTCTGTGTTTATTACTATTGTTAGGGGAAAGGTACATAAAAAACTACGTTAAAGGAAAAAACAGTGTGTCTTCTATTTTCACATAAATTGACAGGTAATGACTTGGTAAGATATAAAGGTCACATACTACCAAATCATATGCTATTAATAACTTTGTACTTCAAAAATATTTCCATTAAGTTGATAAAAGCCCTGCTAATTGATAAAAACAGCTGCTGCTGTCAATTTTTTTGTTCTTACTAGATAAATGGATCTAGATTTTGGTATCAAACTTACCTAAATGTTAGCTTGTAGGTTAGGACTACTTTGAAATTGATTCACATGGAGGAAAGTGTTATGAATGTGTTTAACCATGAATGGAATGGAACAAACAGATTGTATTTATTTATCATTGTAATGATGTAGGCTTTATTTTTTTTAATACATGCCTTGGGAATTGAGGAGGGAAGCTTCTCAGGCTTAAGTGTGAAAAAATAATTGTTTTTTTTTCTATAGAGTAAGCACAGCGCTATTTTTGACATGTTTGTAAATCAGATGACTTTCAAGAAGCTCCTGGTGGGAAAGCAGGCTGCTTTTCCCACGTGAAGATCATTAAACTGGCTAAGTACCTCTCTGTTTAGATGTACAGCTTCACAGTCAGTTTATTTAGGTACACAACAATCATCTCTCATCTTCACTGAGCCTGCCACTGTTGCACTTGACTTAGGCTGTCCTCTCCAGAGCTGTTTCATTGCTGCCTCTGCTGCTTCCTCTGTAAGAGAAAATTACCTTCATAACTGAATAGTCTTGCTTATTTTGTGATTTATGACCTAACCCTGAGCTTTGTTGTATAGATTTATTAGTCAACTGCTTTTGTGACCAGATTAAGAACTTGGATCTTAAGTGAAAGACGGCAGACGCTGCACTGATGTTTTATTTAGAAGTTGCTTCCTTCCTGTAACAATACTGGCTGTGTGAGGTATTTCCTTCATGGTGTCCAGGATAAAGTCAAACATGTTCACTTAAACTACAGATATTTTAAGACATCCTGTTTGATTTTTGAGATGAAGTGGAGGATAAGGAAGGAATAAACCTCTGTCTTTACTGGAATATAGGCCTTAGTCTGGTACCAGTGTATTGTGTACAATGTCATACCTCATTCGGGTGAAGCGGAACTCTCCATGGGCCGGGAAACATTTTTGAGAGCTGTTTTGGGTGGGATCTGTAATCCAGGCTAAAAGCTTGCTTTTTTCCAGCAGGAGCCTGGCTAAACATGCAGCATGGATGTAACTCCAGAGGTTGCGTCATGGATACAGCAGGGAAATTCTACTTTCTGGGAGTTGAGTGTATACTATATGTGGATATTGTAATTTTGTATTTGGAATTTGTTTTGAGCAACTCTGTTTTTTGAATGGAAATACCAAATTATTTAGTTGCCTATGAGTATTTGATTCATACTGCTGAATCTGAAACATGTTTCTGTTTGAGTTGATTGAAAAAGTAATGTTTCCTTCCAACAGAAATGAATTTAAACATAATTGATTTTGACTGAAATACATACTTTAAAAGTCCACAGAGGGATTTTCAAAGACTGATCTGCTTCTAAACAGCATTCTAATATCATAATTCATTGGTCTTTATATAAAACATGTTCTTTAGGTTGGGATTGAGGGACAAAAGATTATAGTTGATTAAACAAACTGATGAAAGTCTAAAAATGCATAACTTAAATGGCACTGTCAGAGTTGTGGTGGTTGGGTTTTTTTAATTCTGTAATTGTGTTATTATGAAACTGCTTCGTTGCAACTTTCTGCCACCTACCTGCAAAGTGTTCTGGTAGCTGTATTTCCTGGCTCTACATACAGAAGGCAGAGGAAATAATGCAGGTACTTTTGAACTACATGCAGAAAAGCTAGCACTGAAAGAATTAAATTCTGTCATTTTATTGAAATATTTATGTGCATAAGATGTGCATGTATTCATACAGTATAAAAATTGCATTAGCAAATTACTAAATGTCCTGCAGATTGTTGGCAGTTGGAAGATGACAATGTCTGCCCTTTTTGACCTAGTGTGTAGGACTTGATTTTTAAAGTGAATTATTTCAGATGCCTGAAATAACTGGCAGCACTGATGGTTCAGTTCCTGGGCTTTCCTGGTAACTTACTCTTGCCCTGGGGCACTTCTGCACTGTGTAGTCAATTGGTTAGAGGGCCAATTAGCTAAGATACACGGAAAATATTCTTATTTTCTCCTTTTTTTAATCTGGATTTTCTTACAGCCTAACTGTACAAAAAGCAGCGTCGGTAGGAGGCAGTACAAGACCAGGAAGAAAGACCAGGCTGGTGGAGGTGGAGCTGTGTCAGGCTGTCCTGGTTCATGAGCCACCTTTCACCTGTGGCATTAGTGCCTCTTGGTGTGGTCACTGTGCAGTAGAGGGTTGTGGAGGTGGAGAGAAGTTCTGGAGACAGATCAAGCAAGTGCATTGAATAAGGGTTTTGAAAGTCTTTCTCAATGGAGGGCATAGTATTGGAGTATTGGAGTCTTATCTACAGCCAACACTGGTTATAGAGGATGCTAAATATAGTTTGGGGCTGCTTAGTACTGGAGGAAGAATGTCATGGCCACATGGTACAAAATGGTCTCCTTATGTGTGGCCACAACTTTGTAAACAACGAAAGGAGTCCTGTACAAAGGCTTTATAGTGTATGTCTGTTTCTATTATTCTACCTTTTCCTCCTGCTGCCTGAACAGTTGCATGGGTTCTGACTTTGATGGAAGCTGGATATCTGATCTATATCTGTTCTGAACATGTCTGGTATTAGACATTACGAGACAGTGTGCCAAAATCTGAGTGGTGCAAAGAAATCTGCTGCTCAGGGTGGCATAGTCTGAATTGAGTTATGGCATTTGTGGGGGGGATGAGACTGAAGCAAGAGCTACGCATTGCTCTCTTAAGGCATGGTTTTGCCATCAATTTTAATTTGTCTAGGGGTGGAGTTTCAGGGCAGAACTGACTGAGCCATCTGAGAGCTCTCTGCTGGAGGAAGAGGCTTTTTTCAGCTTTTTCCTTTCTCTTCTCCAGCTGCATTGTCCAACTCACAATTTCCTACTTCAGAAGAAACAGAAGTTGGGAATTTTTTTTCCAAGTTAAAAGTTAGAAAGAACTGACAATTTCCTTCTCTTAATAAACACTGCACAGTTGTGACAAGCCAACCATTTTCACCGTCATTTTATTCTTCCTACACTACTACAGTTTTCTTATCTCTACCTAATCAATAGTGACAGAATTTAAAGGAAAAGAGAAGGCAGAATGGGAGGAGGATATTGGCACTGTTTCCTGTCTCATCCCAGTCACTTAAACATTGCTCTCTCAGGTCTATAATCTCTCTCATGCTCATATATCAATATAAAAGATCTGAAATGTTAGGAAGAATACATGGTGTGGCAAGAAATTTTAGGAAGAGTACATGGTGGCAAGAGGGCTGTGTATCAAGGGTCTTATGCAAGGTAGCATGAGGACTGCTTATGAAGTGCATGCATATTAAGGGCAAACTGACTTCCGCTGTTTTCAATCTAGTTAGCTATTAGGAGGCTGTGAAAGTTACTTATATTCTTGTTTGTAAACTATTATCTAGTGTATTTTCTCTCTAACTGCAGTTAATTGTCTTGCAAGGCTTTTGAAGTCTGAATGCAGATGTTACAGCGTTTTTAGACTTTTGCCTTTAACCAGAAGTTGGGTTTGTGGGTAGTATTTCTGGAAGCAAAGGTGAGTAGTATTTCTGGAAGCGTTCGTTGTCTCAGGAGGGCTCATCAGCTCCATTCATACGTTCATGTTATGTGAAATGTATAATATCTCTTTTGAAAGGCGACAAATTCATAATGTATAGGTGCAACAGCTATTCCGTGGTACAGCTTGCTACCTGGAGTCTTTAAATTACTTGGACAATAGATGTTCTGAAAATCTAGCTTTGGTGGATTCTGATATCTGTTTTTGAAACAAGAACTTTTTAGATCTACTGATTGTGCTTCTGTCTATCTTTCTTCTGCAAAATATGATAGAACTTAGTGCAGATCAGAGCTGCAGTTTGTCTCAGAACAGAACACATAACATTTCTGTGAAAGCTTGGAAGGGCTCAGTGACAACAACTTGATTGTAGTCTCTTGGGTTAAGTTCATCATGACTGCTGCTACTGAATAGCCTCACTGCAAATGCAAAATTTAAGTTAGTTACCATAATATATGCAAAAAGATATTTAAATCTAAATTATTTGGGAGAACTAAGAAAGGTAGGGTACACTGCTTTTTCTAAATTTGTTGCACCCCCTTGGAATGTGATATTGTTAGAGGATGTACAGGAAGAAGCCAGGAACTGAAGTGCACCAGGTTACGTGCAAAGCTGATGGTGGAGTTGCAAAGTGACCCATCCGAAGCACAGCTGGGTGCCCTCAAACACTTTGATTGTTTTTGCTCTCCTAAATTTCCTTAAGTCTGCCTGAATTCTTGTGGAAAAAAACCCAAAAAATTGGCTGCACTTTAGAGCAAATGCTGCCATATACATATGATTCATATACTTGTGGCTGTTGGAACTGCTCATCCATGTCTTGGCTGCTACTGTGTTGAAGAGAAAAAATGTTTAATTCCTTGAGTGTGAGACCAGGGTGTAAGATCATCCATGGGAGAGGTTACAGGTTGGTCTGTTGATGTAATGACTTTAGGAACTATTGCTTCAATGTAGGCTATGCTGTGTTATATACAGACACCACTTTATCCATCACTTGAAGAGCTAAAGTCAAGCACTAGGATTTCTCTTTTTCTCTTGGGGGAGAGGATTGCATATGGATTTTGCATGTGGTTTTTTTGTTGTTTTGCTTGCTGTTAAAAATAAATACTAATTATAAAATTTAAAATCAAAATTTGCATTTCTGTTTCCTTAGGCAGCCAGAAAGATGTTAACAGCCAATGCATGTCCTTAACACATGCTATCAAATCTCATCTCCAGAATGTCATCCCCTGCTAATTGTAGAGACTGGAATTTGAGGAAATTGTAGGGTTTGGGGTTTTTTGGGTCCTACCCCCATGGAAGAAAAGTTTTTTTGCTGAACTCCATAACCAGCTCCTGACAGAAGCCCTTAGCAGTGGAAAGTGAATCTTTACTTCCTCAGCTGTTGATTGCCTTGTAACAGTGATGGGAGGACGACAAAGAGCAGGGTCTGTCACGCCATGTATTTCCATCTCAGCATTTCATTGTCCACAGCAGCACCACACAAATCCATTAGAGAGTGAGACTAGGTTATCTGTTGTGCTCAATGGCAACAACTGCTACCCTGTCATGTCTTCACTCCGATTCAGCAGTGACACAGA